>PVKA01004560.1:87086-98215 GCA_004027165.1 Ctenomys sociabilis
AGCCTGACGTCAGCATTTCTAAAAAACCTGGTGCTGCTCACTCTGCTGGGCCAATGGTCACACTTTAGTAAGACTTAAAACAAGGTATTTCCCAAGATTCTGTCCCTTTCTATCACAGTATCGGTGTGAGGCTGATATTTTCCCACACTTTTTTTTTTCTCAGTCCTCTTTCCTAGATTTTAAAATCTTCATTTCTGATTTCTCAGGGTCTCTATCTATTTGGCTGTCTTGAAAACCCTTCAACCCCTTAAAATGTTCAAATCTAAACTGATAACCATTTCAAAAAGGTGCTCTTTTTCCTCTCTTCGAACTGTTCTACTTTTTGTTTCTTGTAATTATAAGCTCAAAAACGATTGCTATTTTTCTTTCTACCCCCAATTGGTCAATTATAAGTTGACAAATTCTGTATATTCTTCCTGTATGTCATCTCTCAACCATGTCTTTTTAAATTAAGTAGTCACAAAGAAAAAGCTCTAACTTCTCTCAAATTTTTTGACCTAGAAAACTCAAAAAACCAAATTAAATACACTTTAACCATCTTGCCATGTGTGGATCACTGTCCTTTGTTTCCGCTGTCTCAACATACCCCAGAGCCCTTTGCTCGTTCTGGAACACAGCTTTCTTTGGCCTTCAGATAAGTCTAGTCTTCATGCCTTCAGATAAGTAAAACCCTCCCCATTTCCTTCGGAGTCAATTCTCTTGCTTTCTTCCTGTGCCTTTCTTTCCAGATCCCTGTGATGGACGCTAGAGGTTCTTTGATCTTCTCCACAGAACTTTGTATTTATGCATGGCACTTATTGCGCTCTTTTACTATAAAACTGTTTTATCTTCACTATTCTAAGAGCACAGAGAAAGTCAACTCTCCCTAAACCCACAGCATCTCACCTATGGGGAGTGTTCAAGATGAGCTGGATCAAAGAGGCTTAGGGAGATGGTGCCACGCAGTGCAACCAGCTTGAAAGCCAGTACAGCGGGGTTCCAGCTCTGGCACCAGTTGCCGTTTGCTGGAGGGGTTTGCGTTCGTCACCTCGCTTTGCTTGTAAAATGAACTAGAGCCACCGACTGAGTAGGTAGACAGCAGGACCCCGCTGCCTGACTGCAGAGTGCTGCACAGTTACTCTCTGGGGAGATCTGGCACAGCACTATCCTGACTAGACGGACGGGAGGTCGCCCTCGAGTTGCGGGAAACGTGGCCACCCTACAGCACGGCGTTCTCCACGCCAGAGCGCTTCACGAGCCAGGTGAACCCCCCGCGCCGCGGGGGTGTGGCCTTGAGCTCTAGTTTCCCGCCGGACCTCCCTCCTTCCACCCGCTCCGGGAGAGGCCCTTCTCTTCCCGTGACCCCGAGGCCCGCGGCGCCGCCGCCGCCTACGTGAGCCGTTTGGACCCTGCCCGGCCCCCGTAGCTCCGGTCTTCAGCAGGTGGTTCTGGTCTTCTCTCCAACTCTGGGCGTCACGTAACCCGCGCGCCTCCACGCAGCGCCGGCGCCGCGACCCACCGGGAAAATAAACAAACCCGCGCAGCGGCGAGCGCCAGGCCCCGCCCCGGCCGCCTGCCCTCCCCGCCCCCGCCCGCGGGCCCGCCACCTCCCGCCCTCGCCACCGGCTTGCGCACCACCGCGCTCCGCCTGCCCTCACCGCAGCCCCAGCCGCGCTCGCCGCCGCTCCGGCCGCAGCCCGGAGCCCGCAGCCCAGACCCAGCGCAGCGCTGCGCCGCGTCGCGCCGCGCCGCGCGCCCCGGGCCCCGCGAGCCGCCTCTGCCGCCCGCCCCTTGACCCGGCCGAGTCCCAACGCCCGGAGCGGCCGCGGGCTGGGGAGGACGAGGCCGAGAGGAGGCCCGGTGAGTACGCGGCGGCCCGTGGGCGGGTGCGCTCCGGGCGCCGGGCTCGAAGGGCGGCGACTCGGCCTCGGGCGGGCTGGCTGGAGCCGGAGCGCGGGCGGCGGGAGGGCCGCCCTGGGCAGGGCCGCGGCGGGCTCGGCGGGCGGGACAGGGACCCGGCGGGCCGCGAGTGACAGGTGCCGCCGCCCCCGCCGCGCCCGCGCCCGAGCCGGCGCTCGAAATTTCTGGAGCGACGACCTGACTCGCGGTGCTGCTTTTCAGGTTGGAAGCCGCGTCTGCCGGAGCTGAGACTCACCGGCCCTGAGTCTTCATCTGCGTAGTTGCGAGGAAGTTTTGGAGCATTGGTCGTAGCCTGCGGGTGAATTGGGCTTACTCGGAAATGAGGTACTGTGCAGTGAATACTCTTGGGTGTGGGACCAGCTCCTGAAAAGTAAACAAACAATTGTAATTTTTGTTTTTTGGCCATTGTTGTTTAGAAGTTCTTACAGAAATTTTTTTTTTTGGGGGGGGTTCTTCAGCATCTGGGATATTTAACAAATACTCAGCAGAAGCGAAAAAGTAGTTTATTACACGGTCTTTCGTTTCTCTGCATCCCTAATCTCCCCAATACCTTAGTGAGATTTTTTTCAGTTGAGATCGTCTTTCTTTTCTTTTCTTTCTTTCCTTCTTTTTTTTTTTGTGGTACGGGGGATTCAACTCAGGGATTTGCACTTGCCAGCCAGGTGTTTATTGTACCGCGCTATCTCCTTGGGCCCCAAGATCGTGTTTCTTATATTGAAAACTCATTGATTCCCCCCCACCATTTACTATTGCGTCTTTATCTAGTAAATGCGATTATACTCAGGATCATTAGGTTAACAAATTTGTCATAAAAAATATTTGTGAAACCATACAGAAAATTAGAGGTCTGTATTAAAATCACTAGCTGGGCATGGTGGTGCACACCTGTAATCTCAGCAGATAAGAGACTGAGGCAGGAGGATCACTAAGCTCGAAGCCAGCTTGGACTACATACCAAATTGGAATGCAGCCTGAACTCCATAGTGAGAACCCTGTCTCAAAAAAAAAAAAAAAAAAAAAAAAAAAAAAAAAAAAAAAAAAAAAAAAAAAAAAAAAAAATATATATATATATATATATATATATATATGTTAATTAAAGATAAAAATCCTTATAAAAATCTCAGATTTTTTTCCCCAGCAGCTTGATGCTAAAGTGGTAGTAGTTAAATTCTGTTTAGTGAAATGTTCTTGTCATGTATGGTCATTAAAAACTTACCTGTATGATGCAGAGTCAGTCTGTTGGTTTGAACACCAAAGAGTAAGAACAAGTACCTAGTAAGAACAAGTACAAGTACATCAACTTATATGATGTAGAGTCAGTCTCTTGGGTTCAACTCCACAGAGTATGAACAGATACTAGTCGATCAAAAGAACAGTATGATGGGGTGAGTGGTCCATGCTTATAATCTCGGGAGAATCAGGAATTCCCTTGTTCTTGCTTGATTTAGCTAGATTCTGTCTCAAAAAAAACAAAAACAAAAAGAGCTAGGGATGTCCAATAGAGTGAAGGCCATGGGTTTACTTCCCAATACCTCTCCCCCAAAATATAGGGAGTGAGCAAAAATACACATACTTTATTCATGCAAGAAATCCTTACATCTGTATTTAGTAGCAGTTTGTACTTTGTGTTGGGAGGTGGGGGGGGGGGAGTCACTGGTAATTGAACCCTGGAATGCTGAACCACATAAGCAGGCTTGCATTCTTTTCCTTTTATTTTATTACTTAAATTTTGAGGCAAAGTCTTATTGAATTACCTAGGCTGGCCCAGAACTTGCAGTCCTCCTGCCTCATCTTCCCTAAAACCTGGGGGAATAGCCGGGCGTGGTGGCGCATGCCTGTAATCCCAGCAAGGGGGAGGCTGAGGCAGGAGGATTGTTGTGAGTTCGAGACCAGCCTAAGCTACAAAGTGAGCTTAAGGCCATCCTGAACTGCATAGTGAGACCCTGTCTCAAAAAGACAAAAACAAAAAACAACAACAAAAAAACCCTGGGGGATTGTTGCTGGGAATGTTCCCAGGGCTCAAGATGTGCCACAGCATTGCTATACCACTGAATTATAAATTAATTTTAATTTTTGGGAAAGGGTTTAATTTTGTGTTTTTATAGTGGGTGTTGGGAAATTCCCTAAGGCCATATGTGTGCTACAGTGTCTACTGAGCTAGCATATCTTTGAGTACATAGGTGGTTATTAACATGCAAGACTCCCACTAAGTTGTATCAACTTCTTTCTGAACTTGACAAATGCAATAGATGAGTCCCTATCTTGAAATCAGGATCCTCCTGGGATAAGGGCAATATTTTATGTAGTCCTTTTACTACTACAAATAAGGAAAATAGAAATTGATTGATTTGAGTGACAGGTCGGAGAATGCTTCATAGAAATGCTAGCCACTGAACAGGATTTTAAGGAATATATTAAAAATTTTAAGTGGAAAGATAGAGGATGTCACAGGCAAAATGAATAGTATTAACGATAGGAACAAGTTAACTTTTGTGGAGTGGGAATTGAACTCAGGGCTTTGCATTTGATAGGCAAGTGCTTATTCTACCAAGCTATCTCCCTGGGCCCTAAGATTGTGTTTCTTATATTGACTTAGAAAACTCAGTGACTCTAAGTAGTTCGTTTTCTTGGAGTTCAGATAGAAATCAAAGAACAATTGCTAGAAAAAGCCTTAACATATGTTATAACATTTAGTAAGTCAAAAAGTAGCTTTCTGGATATTGACTATAAAATGAAGACTTTATATGCTTGTGACATCACCATTTTCACATTTACGGGAATTAGTTTTTCTAATGGTAGTTGTGAAATTATAAAACATAATAAAGAATGCATTTGTGAGTTTCCTGTATATTTGTAATTGTGAATTTACTTGATCTTTTAAATTTTTACCTGAAACATTACTGCTTTTTAAATGACCTTGGGAATTTCTTTTGCCTTCAACTTATACAGTGTTAGCCTTGGAAATTTTTTAGAGGAAAGATTTGTTCTTGTTTTTACATTTATTTATTTGGTACCAGGTGTTGAATTCAGGACCTTGCATGTGCCAGGAAGGTTCTGTGCTGCTGAGCTATGTCCCTTGCTCTATTTATTCATTTGTTTGTTTATTTGCAGTGGACCAGGGCCCTGTGAATGTTAAAGCAAATGGACCACTGATTAATACGTCCTTCCTTGGGGATACTTTAAATTTTTAAAGGAGATTCAAAGGGAGAAAAGTACAGAATAATTATTAGATTTCTTACCTTTTTTTTTTTAGATTTCTTACTTAGTGTGCATTAAACACTGTGTTCACATTAACATACACAGTTTAGTAAAGGTCCACCATACATTCATTTTTGTTGTGTCTTAAGTATATGACATAGAAGTATGTAAGTGAGCATGTAAATATCTAAATTCTAAAGACCAAATGTGAAAGAGAAAGGAAAAATAGGAGGGAGAAGATCTGTATTTAAATCACTTATACCAATATCCTTTAACTAGCTGAAGGTGGGGAGGCAGAAGTTTATGATCCAAGACTTAGAGAATATTAATCTGAGCTAAGTCCTGAAGTAGTATCTTTTGAAAAGCTGATGTCTGGGACTAGAGAAATAGCTCAGTGGCTTGAGTGCCTGCCTGCCAAGCAAGAGGTTCCAAGTTTGCTTGCTGGTACTGCTAAATAAATAAATAAAAATAAATTTGTTATCTTTGTGATCTTTTAAGGTTTATAAAAGAGTTGCAAGGAGATCTTGGATTATACAACATGTCTTTGACAGCTATTCACTACCATTTGATTTACGATCCTAACATAAAGGAGTAGTGTTTCATTGTCACTTGTGACCTGTAGACTTATACTTACACTTTGTAAATTTTGAAACAGGTACAAAAATAGTATTTCATTGATTATATTATGCTTAACATTTTGAATATGTGCAATAACTTTCACTTTTCAAAGTGAATCTTTTTCCTTATGGAAGTATATGGTCATTGTAGACTTTGGGAAAATTGTAAAACCTATAGAAAGGGAAAGAAGTATAATAAGTAGTATGCATTTTTTGGGGGGGGGTAGGTAGATAATGTGCATATTTTAAAGTTGAGGATTACTCACATATTGCTATAGCTTCATCTTTTATTTAAAATTTACATTTTCCCACTTACTACTTCCAAAGTATTAGTTAGTATGTCCTTTGGCATGATATGTGGGTTTCTTTGATATTTTGTACATAGATAACATCTGTTTTTTTTTTTTTTAAAGAACAGCATGAAGTAGTTTGAACACTTCTGGTTGTTTTATTTCTTACCCCTTTGGCTGCAGACTGACTAGATTTATGTTTTGTCTTTACTTTTTACTGTTGCGTAAAATACAACACAGGTGGCTGCCATTCTTCTGTTCTTTTTTTGCACCTTACTGAAATCAAACAAGGAATACTTACAGGTATTTCCCTCTTTATAGTCTGCCTTTCAGGGTTAAAGTATATGATGGAGTGTTAAGTGGTACAGTTCTTAGAAAAAAAAATTGTTTTTTAGGTATTTATTTATCATCGGTTCTTTCCTCAGTTAACATTAATTCTAATGCTTTCTTTTTGCTCTTTTGTTATTTCTTTTCACTCATTCAGGGCGTGTGCAGTTTAGGACAGCCGTGATTCTTGGGGTTAAGGTAAATTGATATTTTCCTTCTGCAGTATGTTAGATATAATTTTTGGGTCTCTGACTTGTGGCAGTGTTTGTTTAACTACTCCATGACTAAATACTTTTTCATTTCAGAGATTAAAGCCCTAATTTCTAAATGGGGCACATATTGCTTTGAGTTTCAGAGCATGTTTCACAGTGGAGTCACATGTTCTCATCACAATTTTAAATCTTCAAAATCTTTTCAAGATTTTTAGTGAGAAAATTACACTTACATCTGTGAGTATAATATATCATGCTTATCATGAAATAAAAATATATAGTTCATCTAGACTATTTTTGGCAGAACTGGGGATTGAACTCAGATCCTTGCGCTTGCCAGGGAAGTGCTTATTCTACTGAGCCATTTCCCTGACCCTTTCATCTAGACTTTTAAGTGATCATTTCTTCTAATTCTGCAATAAAATTGTATGAATAATAAAAGCAAATAACTTGTGTTGTCTGAGTATTCAGTTTATAAAGACTGATAACTCTTTAACACAAAGTAATATAAGTAATACAGAATTTCCTGTGATAAACTGAATTTCAGGCTCATTTGAATTTTCTAACTTCAAGGTTTTTAAAATAGTGACAAAATTGTAATTATTGAAAGGTGCATACATTATTTGACCGGTCTACATTGCAGGTAGATTTTATGTTATTGGTAGGGCATATCCCTAGCAAATGGGGAATTTAAGGCCATCACTTGGGACTTTGCTCACTAGGAGATGCTCCTCTTCCAAGAGTCTTCCTTCCATAATGGCAGCAGTGCATCCTACATTTGTCTGATAAAGATTTCTAGGAGATTAAGCACTTGTTTTTTGGTCACAGTTGACAAAAGAAGATGAGTAGCACTTGTAGGAGCTAAACACCACATGGGATTCCTAGCATCTGAAGGAGACTAGCCCAGAGGTCATACTTCTCTGGGTTTTCCTCATTGCCTAAACACCTTAGAGAAACTGGTTGTGGAAGTTCTGCCTTATACCACAGAAAGGAAATTTCTGTGCACTTTGGAGGAATGTGTTACGATAAAAATAACATTTAACTCTATGTGTGAGTTCTACAACTCAAGTACAAAATTCATGGTTTTGATATCAATTGTAGGGGGCTGGTGGGTTAGCTTAGTTGTCTAAAGCACCTGCTTGGGCAAAATAGCAAGTTGAAACTGCTAGTGGCTTGGAGCAGCAAAACTTTTCTAAAGGTACATGTCCATCACAAGTTAGTAAGGGGCTTTGATAAGTATAGTTTCAGACTCTGTCAGATTAGCACAGTGGAGAGCCCATGTCAGTCTTTGCTTTCATAATTACAGACATAGAGAAAAGAAAATTTGTTGAGTCACTGACTTTTAAAGCTTTTTAAAGCTTGCATTTCCCTGGCAAAGTAAGTCATGCCAGTATTTAACAGAAAAGTGATACTTAATCCTCCTTCAGAGTGGAGCAGTGAGTATTTGTGAGCAGTAAAGGACCAACCACTTGAATTTCATAGCTCCACAGTTAGATGCAGTGGTAGTTATTAAACAGCTAGATAGAATTATTGTACCTACAGAGCTTAGAACAACTAAAATTTTCATAGCATTATATTAGGAAGACATTGAAATAGAAAGCTCAGGCTAGCTTTGAACTTTTGGTAGTTCTCCTGCCACAGCCTTCCAAGTGCTGGGTTTACAGGGTGGGCCACCATGCCTGGCTCTACAGTACTTACTGAGTCTGAAATTTCTTTTTACTTTTATAATGTTTTCCTTTATAATAATTTGTGGTGCCCTTAGATTTTTAGGGAAGAATTAAGCCTAAAATATATCAGCATAATGTCATCAGTGCATGTTGTATTTTATCTTGATTTGCATGTTAGGTATAAGAATATTGAGTATTAACATTATATTATAATAGAAAACACTTTTAGTGACATCTTCAAGTATCAGCTCATGATATTTCTTCACTTGTAAAATAGACATTTTGAAAGATTGCCAAATATTTTTCTGGATTCTAATGATTAAAACTTTAGTATGCATTTTTCATTTTCTTTCATGAATGGTAGTATAACTGTAGTATGTGCTAGAAAAAGAAGCGTGTATGACCAGTGAGATACAATGGAATCATTATCATCTAGTTTAAATATAAGCATTGTGACTTAAGCTGTAATGTAATAAAAGTATAAAAGAGAAGTTATTAAAACTCAAGATAGTAACTACCTTTGGATGATGGCAGTATGAGAAGGTTATTGGAGGCCAGTATAAGGGTGGAATACATGCTTCACATATACCAGTGCGTAGGTTCAGTTTTCAGCTAAACATACTTATATACACATACACAAAAGAAGAAAAATTTATTTTTTAAAAAATTAGAAGAAGGGCTGGCCAAATAGCTGAGCAGATTAAAGGATCTGCTTAGGTAGTCCATAACAGCTTCGCCCCCAGGGCGTACCAAGAAGGAATTGAGACTGGGTGTGGTGGCCTGTGTCTGTAATCCCAGCACTTGGGAGGCTGAAAATAGGAGGATCACTTTGAGTCCAGTCTGCTTAGTGAGACCCTGTAGGCCCTGTAGACCCTATACTAAATACATTAAAAAAATAGAGAATTGGAGTATTGGGTCTTATAGTAATTACAGAGTTTGTTTTGAACTTGATGAGTAAAGTTCAGGAAATTGGGGTTCCGGTCATGACTGCAGCTAACTTGTAGAATGATCTTGTGCAAGTCATTTAACCAATCTAAGCTCCAGTTATCTCATTTGTGAAAAAATTGGTTGGAAATTACTAGAGGACCTTTAAGATCCCTTCTATGAAACCTTACCCACCTATGTGTGTAGGAGATAATTTTGAAAAGTTTCCCTTGGTTGGGGGGATGTAAGTTCTTTTGTTTTCAATTCTAAGCCAATCTATTGAATCAAAGCATTTTGGATATATATGAGAATATATGTTTTTTTTTTTTTTTAATTTTGGAAGCTAAGTGTAAACATATAGGACAAATAAAATTGTATACAATGAAAAATGTTATTCTACTTTTCTATTATAAACTATATTGATATAGGATGTCTTCCATAAATGTTATACTGTATGTTAGAGGTATTTCAAGGAGAGGACAGTCAAGATTCTTTCAGAGTTCATAAATGAAAAAGTGAGCACGTTATAATGATGGTAGTCTTATAATAGTTACCTGAAATACCAGTATGTCATTTTTCCTGAATAATTTTGTATTGTCAGTGGGACTGTTAATATGGATCCAAATACAGCATAATATCTGATGTCAAGAGAAATGCATATTTATGGCTGTTCTAAAATCTAGAACAGGTAGGTTTACTAAGGACATTTACTCATTCATTTTTCCTCTCCTCACAGGAATTATTTTTGATAGAAGCATTTGAAAAGAAACTGTACCATGGCCTCAGCAGTTCTTAGTTCTGTTCCCACTACGGCCTCTCGTTTTGCCCTCTTACAAGTTGATAGTGGCAGCGGATCTGATTCTGAGCCCGGAAAAGGCAAAGGTCAGAATACTGGAAAGTCTCAAACTGTGGGAAGCAAATCAACTACAAATGAGAAAAAAAGAGAAAAAAGAAGAAAAAAGAAAGAACAGCAACAGAGTGAAGCAAATGAGGTAAGAGTGAAGCAAATGAGGTAATAGTACTTGGTTTTCCTCATGGACTGTAAGCATCAAGAGGACACATAGTAATTTATTCACTCATAGAATCATAATACCTAGTTCTTACGTACTGGATAAATATTTAAATATTACTTGAGCAAAGGGATGTCAGTTATAAAGTCAAATATAGGAACATTTTTTTAAAAAAATGTTTTTTTTTTCTGCTTGTAGAAGTGCATGTGTTCATTCTCAAAAATTTAAAATAGTGAAGTCTTTAAAGGAAGCAAGCCAGGTGCAGTGTGGTGTGCCTGTAGCCTAACACTTAGGAGACTGAGGAAGGAAGACTGTTCTAGCAAGTTTAAGACCACACTGGACAACATAGCAAAATCCCATCTCAAAAACCAGAAACAAAAACAAAAAAGAAAAGGAAACATTTCTCTTTGTGCTTTCCATAGCAGAAACTATCTTTTAAAACTGATGTTTGTATTTCCTGGTTCCTTTTTGCAGGATGATGTATAATGAGTGGTGCTTTTGTTCATGAACTTAATTCTTTTCGTGGTTCTGGTTGCAGCCAAATTGGAATGACCTCCCCAACCAGTCTTAGAAGGAATAAGTTTGTGAACTGAGGCTGGGAAAATAGCTCAGTGGTCTAAATGCCTGTTTGGCAAGCACAAGGACCCAGGTTTGATCCCCAGTACTACATGCTGTGCCAGTCCCACACCCATTTTAATTCATTATATTGTGCTGTGTACTAGTTTCTGTATTTTTCTAGATCAGTGATATAGATCCCAGAGTTCCAGAGTTCCTTAGATATTCTCTGTGTATATTAAAACTTAAATTTGTGTTTTAAGCTAAATTGTTTTGCATTTTAGATTTAAAATGTATTTTATGAAATTAAAAATATGTAACATTAAATAAAAACATTTTTTAAAAAAACATTTTCCTCTAAACTGTTTTGGTAAAGAGAAATATATATCTTTTTTTTCTTTCTTTTTTTTTTTTTTTTGGTGCAGGGCCT
>PVKA01004561.1:0-52461 GCA_004027165.1 Ctenomys sociabilis
AGAGAAAGTAGCCAGGCCTTTGTATTCTCTACTCTGATTAACATCACCAAGATTAAATGCTAAGTAAGATAGCTGAAGCTAACTCTAATACTCACAAATCCTAACCAATTAACCAAGTATTTTTTAGTCTATCACTTGCCTTGACAATATCTAATCCCCTACCCTAGCACTGCATCTGGTATGATAAGATCCTCTTTAGCTCTGTACACAAATTGGAAGACATTTTCTGATAGGTCTTATTGATCAAAGTTTTATTTATGCTAAATTTATTTCAAAACCCATGGGTCTTCTTGCCCCAAAAGTAATTTTCGTGATGAGACTGGGAAACAAAATGGGAAAAAAATGGCAAGGTAAGCACATGAGAGAATAGAAATTTACTGCAGTAACAGAAAAAGGACTTTGAAAAGGTAATTTGGAGCATAGTAGACGTACACTTAGTACTACGACTTATGAGTATAAGCTGGTGGGTCCCCTGGAGGAGGGTGACAGGAGATACACACTGGTGGCAAGTTTCTTCATACCAGCCACAGTGCAGGACACTGCTGATACAGGTAGAAGAGAGCAGCAGCAGTAGGCATGTCTAACTGTACTGCAAGGATGCTCCTTACTGCACCTGCCAGGATAGTTAGGCATGCCTTTAATATATTAAAGAGAAGGTAAATATGTTCATGGATCATTTAAATGTTGAACATATATTGGAATCAGTCTTCCTGTCTTACAGGAAACAAGCGGGTAGCCTGTCAGAACACTTTATACGCTGACAGCTGAGTGTCAGACATGAGCCTGGCAGGTCTAAGTATGGTCTGAGAGAATGTAGGTCTCAGATAAAGAGCCAGCTTTTCAGAGATTAAAAAATAATGTGTTGAAGAGAATTAAAGCTATCTAAACAGAGAATTTGAGAAGCATACAACATTTGACATATTTCTGACAGTCATGTCAGAGAATTAAGCATAGCAAATAAGAATAAGTAGCTAAAACATGTTCAAGTTCTTGGAAGACTGTGATTTGTATGCATTGGGGAATATTTGGTAAATTATTTACTAGATTTATTAGTTATTATCTAAACATTCATGAATAAAAATATAAATAAACACTAATCACAATCCTGACAGGGATAACACTACAGGTACTTAACAGATTCGAAGAAGGCAGGATTATTTCACAGCCTCTTCCCAAATGGCAGGGCTCTGCAATGAAGATCAACTCTTAGGAAGGAAATTAAAAGTATTACTGGTGCTTCTTTCAACAATTTGAGGTCCTACCACTCCCAGAGAAATCATATTTTATAACCAATTATTCTCTATAATAAGAATACTGAAAAAGTAAAGGTATGAGATAATGCCACTTATTGTGAAGAAATTTTGTATAGAAATCTATTGCATGATGTCATCATATAAAGTTTACACTTGTAATTAATTTTGGCCTCATGTTGGTTAGCGTTAAGTAAAAGATAAGAAGACTCACAAAATACTATCTTTTTTATATCACTTTACAAAAAAGCTCAGCTTGAACACATTCTGAATGAAAATACAGCCATTTTCATGTTTCAATATCCTGCAAATGTCACCGCTAGAGTTGGGACACTCATTTTCTCATTATGCAAGACTTTGGTCATCCTCTGTGTCAAAGGCCTCATTGCACATCTGGAAATAACTACTGAATCCTGCATCTCTCTCTGTGGGGCATTTTCTCTCTGCTCACAGGAACTTGTCTTCTGGTGCTCTCTCTTTGTATCCTCTGAATCTTTCATAGAAATTGCAGACAAGGTATTTCCAAAGAGCAGTACTGTTAGAGATGCCAGTTTTCAAGAGAAACTTAATTTGTGAACTGAGTTGATGTAGACTTTTTTGTAAATTGCAGCAAATTATGTAGCTAACGCTGCTTAGATAGATAAACTGTAGTCATAGTACCAGGGAAGAAAGCTTTGCAAGCTTAAACATACTTGGGGGTAAAGAAAACCCTTAGAAGAAGTTGTTGATGCTCTAAAGTCTGCCAAAATACAGGTAAGTGAAGAGCTATTGGATATAAGTGATTATCCTATAAGTAGTTGCTTTCTAAATCGAGGGAATTAGGCACATGTTAACTGTGAAGAATTCTCCGTGGTACTTGCTGAATTTTAATCCTGAGTGACAGTTCCCATAGGCACTTGTCTGAAATAGATGCGGAAAGGTACAACTGTGAGACACAGTGTGAACTGGAAGGGCAGCCCTGGGATCAAATGATGGCCAAGATGACCAGAGCACTATTTGGTGCTGAAAGGGAAAGGCTGTCCAGGAGCATTTCAGCAGTGCTGCCTCAAGGGACAGAAGCTAGGAAGCTGCAGAGACCTGAAGCCCAGAGCACAATCAGTGGGCCACCTCCCACCTCAGATCCTGCCTGCTGAGCTTCTTAAGGGAGATGGCAGGGAGTTAGTGTGCAGCCGAAGTGCTGTGTGGTTTATGTTCTGCCCTGAAGTGTTTTACAGATGAGTAAAATCCAGAAAAGAGGAGAAAGAAGAATGAAAGGGAAAAAAGGTGAAAGGAGAAAGAGAGATTAACACGGAAAACAAAATATAGAAGTGTAAAAGAAGATACAAAGGGCAGACAAAGGAAAGCAGAAAGGTAGGGGAGAGAAATATATTGAGAGCTTATTATCATATTCATTGTATCTCGTGTATCTGCTGCCAATTACATGAATCTCTTCTAGGTATTCTAGAAAATGGTTTACCACCATGATAAGTGTGAGAATTAAGGAGATGGAAAGCACAAAACCTCAAGAGGGGTGGAACAAAGGAACAAAATGAAAAAAAAATTCAAGTCCAGTATAGAGAAGAAATGATGGATGTCCGTAACTACAGGGGAAAGTGAATATCTTTCTTAAGACTCACACGGTTCTTAGGTGACATTGTTTAAATTCATGTGCTAGTCAATTTTGTTACTCTTCTTTTACTTAGAAGATCTAGTACTATCTTTTGATTTCTAATAGGACAAAAAATATTTGACGTAAGATGCCCTGCTGTATATAAAGCATTATAGCTAGATTTGAAGCCTTTTCCATATGACAACTTTCAATGTGCTTGGGAATTCTTGATAAATGCACCTCGTAACTGACACACACTTGCCATGAAGCAACACATTCCCTATCTTTGTGATTAACCCCTAGAATTGAATTAAATTACATAGTTACTTAGGGGAGTTAGTATGGTAGAGTTTTGTTTCTTACATTTTATTAAACTGATTTAAATAGATATTGTATGCATAGGGAACACACAAAATGATAAAAAAAAATGAGATGGATTGAATCATCACTGCTGTCACATTCTTAGCTTAGCTTGCCTAGAAGCAATTATGTTTCCAATTTTCAGCACAGCCTGGTAATGATATTCAGTGCATGAGCAAGCATGTAGAGATGCAAATACAAAAACACACATACAAACGGTGACTTGTTCCTCTCTAGAGTTCTTCACTTTGTTATGAAATTATCTCATTTTAATGCAGTCAGACACTTCATTGTTTTAGGGTCCTTGTGGTATCCCATATAATCATGTATCATTAATTTGTAGCCCTTATCCCATTAATAGACATTTTGACTATGTAACACCAGCACTATTACACAGGATGTTATAATATAGTAATGTTATAATACATACTTTTGTAGGATATTCCTCAGAACATATTTAGGTATATTTGTACAATAAACTCCTATAAATAGAAGCTGAATGAAAGTATACTTACATTTTAATTTGCGCAAATGATTGTCCAAGTGGCTTCATTAAGGTTGAACCAACTTACATGCCTTCAATAACACATAAGAATAATTACATTTCTTCCAGTTTGTAAATAATACTTGATTTTTGACAAAAAGTAATACAAAATAAAGCAGGTAACCCTTGTTAAATGGGCATATCCTTAAATATCTATATGTAAGACCAAAAACATTACTTCTCAAGTTTTTTTTTAAATGTCTTTCAAATCTATTGATATTGGGCTACTGGCTGGGGTTGTCACAAGTGAATGTGTATCATTCATGGTAAATCGTACTCTAGAATTGCCTGAGGGTTGGTCATTCTTTGACCAATATTTGCAAGTACTTTTCATATATCATGAAAATGTTCATTTTGTTTATGATCTATCTAAGAAATGCATAAGAAGATCATTTTTCAACTTTTTGTGCTTTCTATTGTTGCTACAGCTGCTTAGTTCTCTAAGACAGTTTAGCGCTCTTTCAGTCGCTATAATATTTTGTCAGAAAGTTCTTTTCAATTCAGTAGCCGATTTAACTTTCATGTGGTTTTTCTGTAACTTTCAAGATGCCTTAATTTACATTTTATTTATTTATTTTGTATTTTATGGAAGAGTCTACAGGGTGTTCAGGGCCTCACTACTAGATCGGACTCATAGTGATCTCTCTGTATACAGCCTCCCAAGAACTGGGATTACAGGTGCGTACCACCATGCACAGTCTCAGTATGCCCCTGGAGTGGGGCCAGCATGGCCGGCCCAGAGTTTGAACCTCGGCCCCTGCACCTGCTTGCAGGTGCTTTAATCCAGTTATTTACATTTTGGAATTCAATCTAGTTAGAACTTTATTAGATTTAAGATGCAAACTATTGATCCCTGGTACCTGAAAAAATAAATACATAAATAAACCACATATTTTCTGTAAGATTATTCGACTGTCACAGAAGCAATTTTCATTTTAAAGAAAAAAAGCAATAAACAAAATTTCAAAACAACAGAGTAGGAGAGTAATAATGCTTAGTACAGTACTTTTATTAAAAGTAGTTGCTCAAATTACAAGATATAGGAATGAAAATTGATCAAATGATGTAGCATAAATATTTTCAATGAATGAATATCTAAATTAATAGTATAACTATATATATATATATATATATATATATATATATATATATATATATACTCTTTTCTCCTATCCCAGTTTCTGTTTTGTTTGGACAGTTTCTCCCCATTTCCTAATATCTACTATACACTTTGAATCTTATTTACACTTAAGCATTTTTTAAATAATTTATGTTTTCAATATAATAAATGCATCTCATCTGTATCACAGCCTGAATTTCAATAATTGGACTTCTCTCTGAGATCTCTTTTGTGTTGCTCTGATCTGTCTATTCATGAATTAGTAACACCCTGTCTTAATGGAAATAGTTCTAAAAATTTTCCCCATGACCGTTTTGTAAGGTTTCTGTTGCATATATTTCCTTCTTAACTTTTTCAAATAACTTTCAGTATCACTTCTTTAGGTCTTAAAAGTAACTCGTTGATGTTTGTGGAAGATATTTTCTTTACATATTGGTTTAGGAGATGCCTAGCAGTTTTCCAATACTGAGTAATTCCTTTTCAAAAAGAGGGTGAATTTCTACATGTTTGCGCTATTCTTTGCAATTATCACTGAGGTTGTGCTTACTTTCTTATTGACCATTTTTCATTAAATTTGTACCTAACACTTTATTTTTTGTTGTGGCTGACATAAAGGAGAGTATAAAACCATTATTTTTCTTACTGGTTTGATTTATCTACTATTAGAGTAGTTTGAGCAAGGCCGGCCCCTAAGAACATGGAGCTCCAGTGGTGAGCCGTGCAAGTCAGTTGTTCAGATTAGAGAAGACCAGTCCAGCAGGTCTCTGGCCTTGGTATTCTTTCCTGCTGACCCCAGCACAGACAGCTTTGAGAATGCCTCACATGAGTGTTCTCAGCAAAATGCTGGCACCTTGCTCTTCCAGCCCTGACACAGGTTTTGCCCCACCCCTTTGTACTGTGCATAAATAAAGAGGCAGATCATTCTGGGTTATCATTGCCTCTACATGAGAAAGGCCAGCGTCCACCCTGTCCCAGCTTATCTGTTAGTTTGTGTCTATAGTGTTTTCCTAGTCTCATATCCCCTCATTTCAGGATCCTGCTGCTGTGTGCATCATGGCAAATACCACCCCACAGTGACGGGTGGCAGCCTGAGATGTGTTAAGTAGACATGCAAATGTCAGCAAGGCTGGGTAGCTTGGGGCTTCAGGGCCTGACCTGGCTGAGGAAGGAGAATGAGCAGAGTTTGTCAAGTCAGTATAAATACCTAGAAGCCGGAAAGACAGGAAGTGGGTCTACCTAGAAAACTACAAAGAAAACAGGCATGTGTGGAGAGGAAGCAGCAAAAATAATGGAATATTGGTTGCAATACACGAAATCAAAAAACAGATGTAAGTAACTATAAGAGAGTTCACATTGTTGCTAACGCAGAAGAGACAACATGCAGCTTAAGCACCGGCAGCCACAGGATCCTGCGCGTTATCCTTGGAACAAAACAAAATTGAAAGTAGGAGGGCTAAAATAAATGCTGTGTATGGGGGGTCTCCTTCACATTTTTTTAAAAAGGAATATCTTTTAATCTTAACAGTAGTTGTATTTTTGTTTACCTAAAATAAATAATTAAAAAAGTAACATCTTGTGCATTAGATGGGCTTTGAGGTAGCAATCTAATCCTCTGATTTTCATAAACTGAGATCAAAAGTTTTTGAGTTTACATAAAATACCTTGCTCTGTTAGTTGAATTAATGTGGCTCTCTAGACCTTTCCAAAAAAATATACTCGCTTTAGGTTGAGATATTGTTCTCTACATTACAACCTTTACTGAAAATAAATCATCTTTGGTAAGATGGCTAATTCTCAGAATAAACGGGGAGTAGTATAAGAAAGCCTGAAATAGCCAGTGATACAAAAGAAGAGCATTTATTTTTGCTTACTTTTTTAATGTATCTGGTTTTCCAGGGTCTCACTATGCAGCTTGGACTTATAGTGATCCTTCTGTTTTAGGCCTCCTCAGTGCTGGAATTACAGGCACGCACCACTACACCTGACTCTGTGACTGGCTCAGAGCACCGGGAGGGCAGGGCTGGCGCTACATGTGGTGCTGGGGGTTGAACCTTTGTCACTAAGCTTGCCTAAGCATGCACTTTAGTCCATTGAGCTACCTCACCAGCCCCCTATAGCTTTTTTATGAGGATGACATGACAAAGCCAATTCAGATAGTTCTTACTGTTTAAGACACAGATACCCATAGATAATTTAAAGATCAAAAATGAACAATTATCCCATCAAATTATAATCATTATACAACGTAAAAATCATAAATTAGATAATGAAAGTTAGATAAGAATCAGGATATTTACAAAGCTGCATAAGTTCCAAATTTACTTTACTCCCAGATATTTATTAATTACAAAGGGAGAAAAGTAATTTATAGTGGAATATTCTGGGATATATCAACTTTATCAAGTAACCAAAGATAAAGTCATCAGTTAGGGCACAAATTTAAATCAACTTTCACTTGATAAGATATAAAGAAAAGAGGGCAATGACACTTTTAAAATATTCTTTCCCCAAAATAAACAACTGTGATTGATTAGGAGTCATGAGTAGTTGACCCCACACTGAGGATCATTACAGAAAATAAAAATCTTACAACCAAATCTTTTATTACTAATGTTATACAAATGAAGAAAATACTGAGAAATCACTCAAATTGAAGGGTCTAAGGCTGTAGCCCAGTGGCATAAGTGCTTGCAAAACAAGCCCAAGGTCCTGAGTTTAATCCCTTATAGCCCCTCTGCCAAAGACTGAAGGGCATTAAATAAAATTAACTAAATAAAACATGCAGGTTTTGGTCCAGTGCCTTTATTATAAAGGACATTAACTGGAGTAATTGATAAAACCTGAGGTCAGTTTGAAGATTAATTGGAACCATGTCTTCGCTGTGATAAAAAAAATACGAAAATATCTAAGTTTCAAGTTATGGCTTACATCTCAAATGTTCTGCAAAAGTCTTCAGCTGGCTGAAGTTGGCTGGCTCCTGTAGGCGCTGCACTGCGCAGTGGGCCAGTTTGTTGCTGGGTTGGTAGCTGAATGTGCTGTCTGCAAGTGTGGCCTGCCCTGAGGGCTGCCAGGGATGTGCCCCTGGAGAGCCCTTTCTCTCCATCTCTGGCTTCGTCTCAGCTTTTCTTTGCCCCTACTTTGAGCAGGCTTCTCCGCGAGGCTCTGGTGCTGTGCTCTTCTGTCCGTGGAGCCAGAAGACCATGAGAGCTGCCCTCGGAAATCATTTTAGTTCAGATTCATTGTGTACACGATTCAGCTCCCCATAAGGAATGCCACCATTATGTACTGCTAAGTTGTACCAATTATAAAAATACTAAAAAATAAAAATAAATCAAGGTTTAAGGTCCAAAATTTTATAACACAGTACAAAAATCACACTGGTAATACCAAGAATTAAGATGTCACACAATGATTTACTAAGGTAATTATTAAATTGCAAGATTAGAAGGCAAGTTAAGGAAATTATATTGTTTCATTGAATAATTATGAGCTTGAATAAAACAAAAGAGAAAACAGAACAGCCATGTTAAAGAAAAACAAGTGACATTTCTAACAGTTAAGCACAAAGCAGGCAAAACTTTATGAAGGTGAACAGATAGTGACATTCACTAAACCTTTATTTCGCTGCAGGAGAAAAACTAGGGAAAGAACACTGTGTGTAGTGACATTCGGCTCTGATAATATAGGGAAAATACGTTTTTAAAAAGGAAGATGAAGGGCTAGAGTGATAGCTCAGTGGTCTAAGCGCCTGTCTGGCAAGCACAAGGACTTGGTTCAACCCCCGTTACTGCATGTCATGCCAGACCCAGTCCCGGGCACCTGTGCCAGCCCTGAAACTGAGCACAGTGGTGTATGCCTGTAATCTCAGTGCTGGGGAGGCTGAGACAGGAGTATCACTATGAGTCTGAGCTGTATAGTGAGACCCTTTACCAAATATATAGCAAATAAATAAATAAGTAAAAGATTAAAAAGAATTTTTTTAAAAAAGGAAGATGAAGAAGACAAAAATGAGAAAGAAAATATTCTCATTGTCTTACCTGATAGGGTTTATTTTGGATTACATATTATTTCAGATCAGATAATAAAAGAGTGGAAAGAAGTGGTTTTCAGTTAATTCCCATTTTTCCATTAGTAGGGAAACAAGAGAACATTGCTAAATTTAAAAAAGAAAGAAAGAAACTATAATGTAATGTAAAGATTTTAATATAAAAGTAAATATTAATACAGAAATGTAAATTTTATAAGATGAAAAGCACATTCAATTTAATAAGAAATAGAAGAATAAAACATTACTTCTTTTTAAAATTCTTATATTTAAAGAAGGTTAATGAAAGAGGTAGAATTAAGGAAAAAAACCTTGACATATTTGAATATATATTGTCCATGTTTGAGTTTGTACCTATACTAATATTGCACTCAAACAATATTAAAATAATCAACCACTTCAAACAGAAAGAAAAGGAAATAAATGAACCCTACCTTGCGTGCACCTGGGTAAACTAATTCAAGAGAGTAGGACACATTTTCATCTCAACTGTACATAATTAATAGTGTATACTCTAAAGGAATTTTTTTTAAAAACTTCAGCATCTTCAACTATTTTTACTAATCCTTATTTATTTATTTATTTATTACATTAATAAATGTACTGGGCTGGGGAGATAGCTCAGTACTATAAGCGCTTGCCTGGCAAGTGCAAGGTCCTGAGTTCAATCCCCAGTAAAAAAGGCTACTGTAGACTACTGTACTTGTGCATGAATGGATAAAGCAAGTGCAAATGAGCACTTCAGGAGCATTCTATCACGGTCAGCATCACTGATAACTCTAACCACTGCCATCTGTTAGAAAACATTGAGATGAAAAGGAATGGTGTAAATGAGGTGAAAACCCCAGCATCCTCTCTTTGAACTGCTACAGCAGAAAAATTCATGACACATTTTATCCTCTACATATCACCCAAGCTATATTCACCAAAGTCTGAAGACACAACTCCCAACAGAGAAGCAAGATGCATTTCTACTTTGTAGAGTTTAGTCTCTAACAAAAATTTCACACCAAAAGGAACCAAAATTTCCTAAAGAACTACCTGATTTGTTTCTGACTGAATGTGGAATATTTGAGCGTACCTAAGAAACTGTTAAAGACAACAACTCAGGTGGACTGAGATTAACTCTGGAAACAATTAAAAAGGCTTTCACTATCAGAAATGGAGAAATTCTAGCAAAACTTGTAATAAAAACAGCAATGAACTGAAGCATATGATGAGCTTCAAATATTCATTCAAATGATACACTTTGATTTAAAAAATCAAGTTTTTATTCTGCTAATATGTTGATTTATTATTTGAATTAAAAGCACTTGAGTAATTTTTTTTCAGTGAAATAGACATTCATACTTTCTCTTATACCTCCAAGTAACCAATTCAAGAAGAACTGCAGTTTCTTCCTACAGAAATACTATAGCTAATAAATTATGAAAGAAGTAAAATATACAGATACAACTATAAACGACTTGGACATTAATACTAATGGCTGCCAACAACTGAGACTGACATGCCTCATAATCGAAGAAGACAATGTCAGGCACGAAGTATTCATGCTGAGGACACTGATACTCAAACTCTTCAAGCGCCTAAGTCCGACCAATTTCCTGGGCTCATTAGATTAAGCGCCTGTCTGGCAAGTGCAGAGATCTGAGTTCAATCCCCAGTACCGCCACAAAAAAAAAAAAAAAAAAAAATACCAATTTCCAGAAAATAAGAAATGTTAAATGTCAACAAAGAAATGTAATCAGAAACCTTAGAGTGTAGAAATCATGTTGCAAACTAAACAAGTAAATTTATTTTATGATTGGAAAGGAAGACAATAAAAATATGAGCTTTTCAAAGAACAGACAGAGGAAATCTAGAGAGTTAGGCACTTAGAAGCTGAATATAATCATTGCATATTTCCCATATATACTAATCAAACCCATGACATTTGAATCTTATTTTTTCATGTAAAATGTATATATTATTAAAACAAGTCATAACTTTTTAGCAATTTAAAACTTGAATACTAAGGCATTATTATATTTTAACTGTTATTTTTAGAAGGCACTTTAGAGTTGTAGAGCTGTATGAAACAATAGTATATCTAAAATTAGCATTATTTTATTTTATTCTATTCAGTACCAGGGATTGAACTCAGGACCTTGCACTTGCCAGACAAGCACTTATCCCACTATGCTATCTCCTCAGCCCCTAAAATAATATGAAATTATTCAGCTTCAAAATAATATGAAAAGAGTAACTGGAAACTGGAGTTGTTCACTTTGAGTTCAATTTGGGCTTATAGGATGGATTTTGTATTATTCTAACTATTTTATATATATTTGAAGATTTTCTTTAAAAAATATTTTAAAGGAGAAAGTAAAAGAAAATAACAGTAAAGATATACATTATGATCAATATTTAAAATAAATTTCTCTAAATATTGCTTTAAAATAAATATATTTAGTGTGATATCAGGAAACAAAAAAGCCACATACATCTGGGCATGCATATTTGTCAAATAAAATCCTATATTCTATGACCTTCAGTGTCATAGAAAAATTACTATTGTGAATAAACTTTATCACATTGGAGTATATAACATTTTTTTTCTCACCACAGCAATTGGTCCAGAAATCAGCACTAGATCCAAATAGAAACAATCAAAAATAATGCTGGCAACTGAAAGGGCTTCCTCTTTCCTGCTGGGAAGCAGTCTTACGCACGTGCCTCACACCTGCCAGGCACCCCATGTAGAGGCAGCCGGCGTAAGAGTGAGAATGAATGCAGAAGAGAGCAATCTAGGGCCAAAAGAGGCCAGGCCCTAATGAGGTCTTGTAGCTCTGCCCCAAGAGCTATCCAGTAGCAGCTGGATGAGGGCCCTCTTTACCTCAAAAACATATATTTTAAAATAATCTTCACCATTAATGCTCAGCAAAGTTTGATAAAGTGTAGTTTAGCACTGATAACAAAATCATGAGGGAAGGTGAACTAGAAAGTGGTATACCTACTTAAGTTCCTACCTACAGGGCCAGTTACACATAGTAATTAAGGACTAAAGGGAGAATTTGTTCCTGAATTCCTGTTCTCTTTCTTTTATGTATTTATCACAGGGTCTATAGGATCTCACTACACAGATCAGATTCATAGTGATCCTCCTGCTTACCGCCTCCTAAGCACTGGGATTACAGAAGTGCACCTCCACTGCCTAAGCAGGCATTTTAATCTGCTGAGCTATCTGGTCAGCCCTAATTCCTATTATGTCTTAATCAGCATTTTACTACAATTTTGGACTGAAGTACAAATGAGGTGCTTCTCAATTTCACATGTAGGAATTTGGAGTCACTGATAAAGTACTAAAAGATTTAGAGATACCCTCAAATCTAGAAAAATGAGCACTATTTATATGAATGAACAAATAGTGTAAAATAAACACTAACAGAGTTGGTTGCATTGGCCCAGAGAAACAAACATGGTCTAACAGTGAACAAGGAGTAAAAGCCTAGTATTCCAACTCCATCAACCCTGAATGACATCTATCACTGAGGGAAAAATGATAACTCAGAAGTATAAACAATTTCTAACAGGTCACAACCTCCAGATGAGCTGATTCAATTGTATTTTACCCTTTGCAGAAAATATAGATATTATGTTCAGTACTTATTAATGTATTTAAAGAAGACATTTTAGAAGCAGGAAATGCTATAAATGAGAAAAGAAAATTATTCAGAGAGCAGGTAATGATTAATGATCAAGGATATTTCACCTGAAGAAAATCAGAGTCACTGGCAACTTTCATTTGTACCAGAACAGGTGGAGATGTGTGGGTGGATTAAAAATTAACTTACTTTCTAAAGATGCAGAACTATATTCAGTGACTGAAATTATAGAAATACAGAATTAGGCTTGAGAAGAGAAATTATTTTTTAGTGATCAGAGCTACCTGAACCACCAATTTCTTTAAAGAAATAATGAACTCACTAACTACAAAGGTTCCTAATAACAACCTCCTTTGAGTGACTACAAACCTTCTCATTAAATGAAGGTGGGAAGTTGAATTAAATGACCTCTTTGGCCTTTGCAATTCGATATTTTATTAATTATACTAATGAGATATATCAGATTTATGATCGGGTATATATCTCTAAGATATATTTTTAGCACGAGTTTCTCTTAAAAGTTGCTGAATGCTCTGAGAACACGCACTCTCAGTCTCTCAGCTGTGTTTTCTCCTGCTCAGCTGTTGCATTCCCCTTCTTAGTCTTCGATCCAGGCAGCTCAGCTAATACGCCAAGCATGCCAGTGTCACGCACTTAGTAACCTCATGCGCTGGCCAAAGCCTCCATTAAACCCTTACATTGTGTGAATCAGCAGCTCTCTCATTGATTGTAGCTGCCTTCTTTCTCCACTGATCGCCAAGCAAAACTTCATAACAGATACAGGAATATATTGTGCTGAGCTTGATCGTAAAGTACAGAGACTTTTCACAATAAAACCAAGTTAAGCTAACCTAAATTCATGGCATCTTATATCCTTAAAAACTAACTCCCTGACTTTGCTGAATGAGATCAAAGTGACACATCTTCACTGATCATTTTATCTAAATATTTCTTGTGAGTTAGAAATAATACTTGGTAAAAATTTGTGTTTTGGCAAAATTGACTGCTCAAAATAGCATTTAATACCCTAGATCTTAGATGAATGATTCATAAATCCACTTTTTCATCAAATTTTTGTTTTGGTGGAAAATATATACATAGTTATTATTTGTACATATTATATATTAATATATATATATATACAAAATACACATATAAAATATTATAGAGTACAGAAAAAGAGCTCTTTAACTAAAGACAAGATGAGAAAAATAAAAAAGAAAAGTTTGCCTGTAATCCTAGCACTGTGGGAGGCTGAGGCAGGAGAACCACATGTCCATATCCCACCTAAAAATTTTAGTAAGTCCTTGTCTTAAAAAATAAAACAGGCTGTGGAGATACCTCAGGGAGAAAGCACTTCTGAGATTTGATCACCAGTACCATAATAAATGATAGATAGATAGATAGATAGATAGATAGATAGATAGATAGATAGATAGATAAATGCAAACAAGTCTGGAGTGAGATAACCCTGAAAAATAAGTAAAATTAGATCCTACGTACTTCAAGGGCAATGACTATAAAAACTATGACTGAACTTTCATTTGAAAGCTATTGTAGGTCATCTGGCAATAGGGCAGAGATATAATGATGTTGAATGGAAGCCAGGAAGCTAGTTGTGAGGATACTTTTCTCACTCAGTTGAAAGAAGACTGTGGTAGATCAGGTTGGCCATGGAAGTCATGCAACTGGTTCTATTTTTTAGGAGTTACTTTGAATATGCAAGTGTTCCATTTTAATGAGATGTAAATTTGTTTGCACCTTATCAATTATACATAATACATAAGCAAATTCAGTTGTCTAGTGTGTCCTTTACTGAGGATTCCCCTAGTCTTTATATCAAAGTTCAGCAAATAAATGGAAACATAGATTATCTATCTATCTATCTATCTATCTATCTATCTATCTATCTATCTATCTATGGAATTTGCTTTAACTAGAAAACTGAACATTTATCCAGGATTTCTATTTTTGCCTTGAGGCATAATTTCCTTTTCTCAAGGAAATTTACATATTTGCTCTTAAAGCCTTTAGGCAACTTGGTTTACCTTAAAGCAGAATGATTGTAATGTTAATTCACATACACAGAAGACATCAGCCTGGTGTTTCAGTAAGCAACGAGGTCCCCTAGTCAAGTTGACGTGTAAAATTAACAACCACATGGGCCATAGATAAATTAGTATTTTTAAAGGTGCTTTGTATTTTGAGTTCTGTGAACAAGTACACATGAAAATTGTTAATTAGTGAGCTCTTACATGATACCTTTACTAAAGTATTACTTTATCAATGGGAAGTCATAATTAAAAATCTATCATCTGTCTATCATCTATCTACCATTTATATCTATCCATTTATCTATCATCTATCTATCTATCTCTATGTATGTATTACAGTTCTGTATGACCTTGGATTCCTGTAATTCTAGCTCCTTGGGAGGTGGGTTAAAGGAGTAGGAGGTGAGTTCAAGGCCATTCTGAACAACAAAGCAAGATCCCAACTGAAAAGTACACACTGAGTTTCCATTTCTTCTTACCACAGACTATTATGTTGTTCTTGAAGCAACTGTAGCATTCTTGGGTTTACTAGAATAATACAAATAGTATGATTAAGAAATACTGCACTGTGTTAACTTTTTTAAAAGAGAATAATAAAGAAAACAATATAAATGGTACAGAACTTTACTAAACAAGATGATAGGAATTCAACAATGGTTGTTGTATTGCATGTCCATTGTGTTCAAAGGCAGGAGGTATCATGTTAACTTTGATTCAAATCCTGGCCTGAGGTTAGCTTGGCAAGGCTAAGAATTGAACTACAAACCAGTAGTTGAGTCAATCTCTCATCCAGTTGCTATGAATTTCAGTTTTTGAAAGTCTTCTTAATAATAGCAAATGCAGAATGTCATGGAAACTTGGTTTTTCTCTTGTTTTGATTTTACGCCCTCATTCTTATCCTACGTGAATTTCATTGGCATGATTAGTATCACAATATCAGAATATTGTGTGTGGGCGAGTGTGTGTGTGTGCATATACATGCATAAACTGCAACTGATGCTAATATCTAGCAAAAAATAAAAACATGAATTAAAATCCATGTCTGAATTCTTCTCCTCCTTGTTCTTCTTCTTCTTCTTCTTCTTCTTCTTCTTCTTCTTCTTCTTCTTCTTCTTCTTCTTCTTCATCTTCTTCAAGTGTGTGCTAGACAATTGTGAGATTAGTGTATCTGTACCCTGATATTTATTATGTGAAGACAAATATCACTTTCCATGGTAAAGTCAGAGTTAGAAGATTGGGAGAAAAGAAACAAATATTGTCAAATAAGAGAACTATTTTTTTTTGGCAGAACTAGGGGTTGAACTCAGGCCCTTGCTTTTTTCAGGCAAGCACTTATTGTACTGAGCTATCTCCCCAGCCCCATAAGAGAATTATTCAACACAATATTTGCTCACCCTCATCTACTACTTCTTCTCCTCTGTGGGGTATTTCCTTTTCTTATATATTTTCTGCTATTTAGTAGAATTTTTCTCAATGTGAATCATTCTTCAGCTACATTCTACCTTTTACCTCAACTACTTTTTTCTTGATTTCTACCACTACGTTTGGACCAAATATATCTTCTTGATTCGTTGTGCGACTTTTCTTGCTCCATGTCCTATTGCACCTCCTTGAGCATGTTGCTTACCTATGGTAGATTCTTAGGTAAGCAATTCCAATAATTCTCATGCCTTAACTTCTGAGCTACTTGTTTTATTGTGAGTGACCTTAGCTCTCCTGAGTAGAGCAGGGACTGGCTTAGGTAATGAGGAAGATAGAAAAAGCAAACACCTAGGTTTTAGTTTGTGTCCTGCTGGGCGATTCATAAAAGAAGAGCTCTTAGGCTATATTTACAACTTCCAGTTTCTGTTACTTTTACCAATTAAGGATCTATTTGTTAAAGTCATTTTTAGCTATTTATCTATTGATTGATTCATTCATTCATTCATTCATTGATTTGCTGCAGTGGCTTGCTTTGCAGCTCTGACTCCTAGTGATCCTCCTGTCTCAGCCTTCCCAGAGTTGGGATTACAGGTGTGCACTACCATGCCAGGTTTTGGTGGCTGGCACAGCATGCCTGGAATTCCAGGGCCAACACAACATGCAGTATCACAGATCAAACCAGGTCCCTGTGCTTGCCAGGCCAGGGCTTACACCTCTGAGCTACGTACCCAGCCAGGGATCTATTTTTTTTAGTGATCACAAAAACCAGCAATGCAAGGAAGCATCCACTCCAGTTACTATCTTGTAGTCCTGGGGACTTGGAGAACAGTCAGATGGAGCAGTAAATCCATGAGAACAACCAGTCAGCCACGCTATTGGTCTTCTGCTACATAGCAAGAGGAGAACGTTTGTATTTCTTGTTACTGCTTTTCAATTACGCGACATGAACCATTACTAAAGTGACAGAGCTAGCAATTATTCTCCAACTCCATTTAGAAGAAAAGCCAGAGCAGAGCTTAGAATACATTCCCACCCATCTTCCACTCCTCTATCTGGCCTGTGGTATATGTTACTAAAAATCACCATTCTTCCTCCGTATGTATCAGTTCAAGATTTCTTTTTACATTTGGTTTTCAGATTTCAGCTTGCTACTAAGCTTTATATAGTTGGCATTAAGGAAAGTTTTAACAGCTCATGATGCAACATTTACATATGAACCAGAATCCAAAACATAATTTATTTCTTAAAGAAAATATTACTATGGACTGGAACATAAGGTTCACAGTAACATATTAGATGGAATACAAAACTGAAAATCATTCGTACTTGCCTCACAATTCTTCAGTCATGGGCCTTCAAGTCCAGGGTGTGCCCATTTAGTGCACTGGGTCTTTGGGAGTCTTCTTCGGGAAAATCTCAGAAGCACTAGCTTCAGTGAGCAGTGGGAAACCCCTTGATATAAACCCCACAGTCCCTGTCCAACAAAGAATCAGACTCATTGGTCTATAAATCCTGGGTCCTAAGGGAACTCTTCTTATTCAAGTTTTCACACAGCACAACGGCCTGTTTATGGCAACTTGTGTATTTGTGCCAATGATTCCACAATTTCACTCCTGAGTTCCTTTAAAACTCTCTTAACAAGTCATTAATAGAAGAGGGCTTAGGAGGCCTGAGTGATGCTGAGACCACTAAATGAAGGAGATGAAATTAGCAGAAATCAAGTGCCATGACTTAGGCAAACAAAGTCAGAAGACAGGTACGTAAGCACTGAGACTTACAGAAGGAAGAGTTAGGAAGATTCCTAAAATTAAAAACACACTGCCTATATTCATAGTGCAGGTGCACACAGTAATGGAGAAAGCAGAATCCTGAATGGAATCTTAAAGCAGTTGATCAACTGCCTCTGTGATCCTCTGACTTATGTGTGACATAGTTGGTACTGAACCTGGCCACAGGGAGATACTGGCAGTAAACAACTGTCTTGCTGAGAAGAGAACATAAAAAGAGGTAGAACACAGGCATTTTCTTGATTGAAAGAAAAACTGGAATAGATGATATCAGGGTGAGTTATTTGTCTTCATGTAGTTTTTCAATTACACACAGGACATAGCTATCTTATACTGGCGTTTGATCTAGGGTGTCTGATCTGTCTTTGTTAAAAGATGATTGAGGAGTGGAAATTTCTTTAAGGTCTTCATCCCAAAACTTCCAAACAATGATGGTATTTATCCTTCCTGTTCTCTCTTTTCTTCCCAAGTGCACTCTTCAAATCACCATTGCCAAGTGATTTTCTCTCTGGTTTTCTGCCTTGGATCTACTCAGAAAAATCTATTACTAGCATTAGAGTCTCTTGTAGATTTCCTTTGATTTTTTTTTTTTTTTTTTTTTTGCGGGGGGTGGCTTTATGTTCACTATGCCTTTGACCTCCAAACTTCTGGGCTAGCCTATTCTCATTTCCTCACTTTTCTTTGCTTTTCTGTAAAGATAATGTTCATCTTTATACGGCTTCTTTTTGAGAATACTCTCAGGGATACTGTAAGTTATTTGCTCTCTTTTTATTCATTTCAACATGTCCCTAATAACATTTTTGCCACTTTTAATCACAAAATTTTAATGTTCTGATGAATATATGTTGGCTTGTTTTACTCCCATTATCCTGATGAGTACTTTTATGGGTTAAGTTTGTGTGATTTTGCATATAAGCCTATTTTCTTTATGAATTTCAAGATAACATTTTATCTGTCCAACAAAGAATCAGACTCATTGGTCTGATTCTAGTAAGTAGGCATAACTCATTCCCAGACCTTACTTAAATATCTTAAACTAAAATCTAAGTGAAAAAGATTGTATAGCACCTAAGAATTTCACATAAGAATTTATTCCCATCTTTTCTCTTCCAATGCCATAGTCTAAGATTTATCTGATAGTGCCATATCAAAGAAAAGGACAGATTCATCAGCTGAATGCATCAAATGACAAATAAAATTTTCAAATATTTTTGAAACTAATATTTTTCATTATAATATAAGTAAAAGTAACATATTGTACTATAAAATGCCTCATATAACAACTTTTTAACAATAGTTCAATAGTCATATTGATATGATACTTACACTTAAGACTTTATCTTGGCTTTATCATATTGCTCCATTTAATTGACTGTCAAAGCTCAGTTGTCATTTTTTCTTTTCTATCTTCAATATGAGATATGTAATTTATTGATTTTCATTTTTGTCCCTTTGTTCGATCAGGTTTGGTGATCAAACCTTGAACACAACATTGCCTTTGCTCTTATCCTATTAATCATCTTGCTATCGCCAGATTTTTATCCTGGACGTCCCACACTCATCCAACAATTAATGGAGCAGTCATTATGCTGTAGGCACTATGCCAGATCCAGAGATATCTGGAAGTCCTCAAGAAAAAGATAATTCTAGCCATTAGGAAAATGAGAAGTCTTCAAGGCTGTGCACCTATGTCAAGCAAGCATGTGTAGTTTTCACAGATGCATTGATTGATCATAAATTAGTTTCATTATTTGAAAATTTTATTTGTCATTTGATGCATTCAGCTGATGAATCTGTCCTTTTCTTTGATATGGCACTGTCAGATAAAACTTAGACTACGGCATTGGGAGAGAAAAGATGGGAATAAATTCTTATATGAAATTCTTAGGTGCTATACAATCTTTTTTACTTAGATTTTAGTTTAAGAAATAAAAAGAAGGCAACTTTTTTATAATTTGCAGTTCAAAATCTGATAGTGATTGCTGTTGAAGCCCATCTTAACTGTCATTAAAGTATCTGTGAAAACCATAAAGAAAAGAAAATACGTACAATACCTGAAAGCAAAAGCTAGATAATAACACATCTAAATATATGAAAGATCTCTATCCAAACTTTACTCCAACAGAGCTACCACATTCTTGCAACAAAAATACAGTGACACTTTGTGTTTCCCTCTTAAAAAAAACTCACAGTTCCTCAAGTGATATTTTTCATTATAATATAAGTAAAAGTAACATATTGTACTATAAAATGCCTCATAGAACAACTTTTTAACAATAGTTCAATAGTCATATTGATATGAAACTAATCTATAGACCTTTATCTTACAAAATTGAAATTCTATAATTAGTAAAAGCAAAGCAAAGCTAAACAAAACAACTCCACCTCACATCCTCCAGTCACCAGTGATCACCTGTCTTCTTTCTTATTTATATGATCTTTGTTATTTTAGGTATTTCATATGAGAATTCCACAGTATTTTTTCTTTTGCAAAAGCATCATTTCATTCAATATAACGTCCTCAAAGTTCTTGCATGTTGCACCCTGCACCAGGGTTTCCTTTGTTTTTCACAATGCAAAGTGTTCTATTATCTGTCATACCAGTTTGCATATCTAGGCATATCTCAATAGACTTCTGTGTTGATCGCATCTCTCAGCTATTATGACATGTGTGGCTATGAACATTGCTATGAAAAGGTTTTGAGATTCTATATTCAATTATTTTCAAGATATACCCAGAGAACAAAATTCTGGATCATGAGCAAAGGGGAAAGGAAAATGGGCCGAGAGGCAGTCCGTAGACCACAGTATGCATATCTGTCAATTCCCTATGATGAATGCATTTATTAGATATTTCACACATTAAGATGAATAGAAAAATAAGTACTTTAGCATTTATTACATATTTCAGACATACACTAAGATAAATAGAAAAAAAATACTTCATTGAGGAATGATTTATGCTTTTCTGCAAAAAAGTGTTTCAAGATTTTCAATGTCACAGATATGAGCGTTCCAACTTGCTTTTTGCTTTTACTTTCTGTGAATTTTTATAGTAGCCATTATCTTACTGTGGCTTTGATTTGCATTTCTTTATCAGTGCTTTTCATAGTCTTTTCCTATGTTTGTTGTTCAATTATGTATCACCTTTGGAGAAATGTTTATTCAAGTACCCTTTCCATTTTTAAATCAGGTTATTTGAATTTTATTGAGCTCACATATATCATAAACATAATTCATCAATGTGTGTGTTATGTCTTTCTTGAAAGTATTTTTCCATTGTCTTTTAACCTCATTAGTCATATCCTTTGACTAACAAAAATATTTAATTTATACTAATAGTGTTTGGACAGGATATCATGTCCGCATCTTGTACTATGAATAACCACTATGCAGACAACACTATGCAATGTATTAATTATTGAAACTGTTCTACTAATTGGCTTTGAAATTGTCTCATTGCTATCTGTTTTTCAATAAAATTAATAAAAAAAGAAAGGTAGCACAAGTGGTTAGAACTTTGTTATGCAGACAAAATAAGCTGAGTATAAAAAAAGATAATTTGGTGGTCTCATTTGTTTATTTTTGTTTCAATTTTCTGTATCTTAAGGGATCATATCATGATGAAATTGAACTTCCTACATTTTTTTTCTGTATTTTCATCTAGAAGCTTTACAGCTTGGAGTCTTTTATTTATGTCTTTCATTTATGTAGAATTATCTTAATTATTGTGTGTATGTGTCCAGCTTTACTGTTTGCTTATTTGTTTTTCCCATGGATATCCAGTTTTCGTAACCTTTTTTTGTTGAATAAACAGTCATTTGCCTATTGAGAAGCTTTGGCCTCTTGTTGAAGAGCATTCTACCATGTATGTTAGCATTTATTTCTGGACTCTGTTCTGTAGCATTAGACTACTTTCATCTCAGAATGCTTTTGGCTATTTAGAGCTGTTTGAAAGCACATATGAATTTTAGAATGAATCTTCTCCATATCAAAAATGTAACTGAAATCCCTGAAGGGAATATGCTTACTATGCTTCAGGAGTATTAGGAGTATTGAGATTTTAACATTAAAGTTTTCTAATCCTTTAAGATGATTTATTTTCATTTATTTTACTATCTTTGGTGTCTTTTATTAGCATTTTATAGTTTTCAATACATATGGCTTTTGCCTCCTCAGCTTTACTCCTAGTAACTTTTTTTTCATGCTATGGTGCACTAAACTATTTTTCTTAATTTCTCTTTATAATGAACTATTGTTACTATATAGAAATTATAGATTTTTTGGGTGTTGATTTTACAATCTAAACTTTGCTGAACTTTTTTTACTTTCAATAATTTTTCAGGATGTGATACGTATTCAAGTATAATTCTCCTTATTCCAACCTATAATGTAACTTCTCAATTTTATTTTCTGAGAGTCAAAGAAGAATATTTACCCCAAGTAACCATAAAGTTAACACAAGAGATTGTTCTGTGTAAACATGATTCTGAATACATGATGTATTGCACAATCTTCACAACTACTATTTGAGGTATATTACTCCCAGTATACAGATTTTAAAAAATCCTAAGAACAGAGATTTAATAAGTGTCAAAGTTTACTTATGAAAGAGTAGACAAGGGCAGTGTATAAGTAAGAATGCGCTGTAGGCACCTCTAGGATACACTAGAATATCAGAATCAAGGATCTGGAAAGTCTTGGTTGAAGAATTGATCACAATTTATATTGCCTATAAAAATAGCATGCAATAGTATAGTTTTGTTTGCGATGATATTTCAGGTCAGTATGAAATCTATCAATAAGTAAAGGTCAAGGGGCAGCCGAATAGCTCAGAGATTAAGTTACCTTCAAACAGTCGCGGGACTGGGGTCTGATCCCTGGTCCTGCTGTGCAGGCCCCACCCCTGGGGCATGCTGAGATGGTCATTGAGACCAGGTGTGGTGGCCCACGTGTGTAGGCCGGAATGTGTGTAATCCCACCTCTTGGATCACTATGGGTCCAGTCCAGTAGTGAGACCCTGAACACCCTGTATAACCTTCCCTAAAATACAAAAAGAAAAAGATCAATAAAGATGAAGAATTGTCTAGAATACAGAAGGAACTCTATTTTTCCAGTTTAGCAAACAGTTTCCATATTTTTATGCCTTTTTCAAATCCACTGACATAATTTTCTGAGAATGCTTGTAATAACAATCATGAACTTCTTACTGTTTTTTATTTACTTTGGAGATTATTCGCTATCTTTAAACTTTGTTTTTCTCTTTAATTTCTTTTTAGTACTCAAGCAATGGTAGTTAAAATTGTTATTTTGACAAGTATCATAGTCATGACTTGAATGAGTTTTTTACTTGTTTGTAACCAATGCTCTTTTGAAAATATCACCAGCAATTTTCCTTCTTTATACTTTATCTGGTGATTATAGCACTTGCTACCTTGCAGACACATACAAAGGAATGATTCAAGGACGTATGCTCAGATAATTGAAAGCTTGAAGAAGAGTCTAGGCTCAGCTCTTAGATGAGATTTCCTGGTTGGAAGTGCCTTGTGTTTTGTGACATCACTATGCTGGGAGGGTGACATGCCCAGACTTTGTGGGAAGAACTCGGTGAAGATTGACCTTGGGAACTTTCTGAAGCATGCCCAGCTTTTGTCTCTTCTTTTGGCTGTTTCTGATTGCATACTCTGAAGAATGAAGCAAAAATAATAAGCATTTTCACTCCCTGAGTTTTGCAAATTATCATATCGAATAATCAAACATGACAGATATGTAGAAATTCTAGAACTCATAGCTGATTGGTAGAAGCAAAGTCAGCCTAGAACAACTGAATTTATAGCAAATGTCTGAGTGACAGCACCTCTGAGGAGGCCAGTGAAGTCATCTCAAGGTATCAACTCTAGTTGTGGGCAATGAATGTTAGAAATCATCACAGCTAGCAATGAAGAATATGCAAAGGACATGGAGAAATCGCACTCCATCTTCAAAATCATCAAACATATATTGCAGTATTCATTAATAAGCTTACTGAAAGAAAATAAAAGTTCTAAATAATTAGAAGGATATCACATAGTTACAAATTCAAACATGTAATATTTTAGACAGAGCATGGAGGTGCATTCCTATGGTCCCAGTGTAGGGAGGCTGAAAACAGGATCAGTATGAGTCCAATCTGTGTAGTGAGGCACTGTAGATCCTGTGCTAAATACAAAAAAAAAAAAAAAAAAAAAAGACCATTTAACACAGCAATTCAATGTTATCCCTGTTAAAACTCCTAACTGCTTTTCTAAAATAAAAATTGAAAACCTAGTTCTCAAATATAAGTTTACATGCAAGTAATAGCCAAAACACAATGGCCAAAAAACAATTTTGAAAAAAATAAGCTGAAGATACGTACTTTCCAATTACAATACTTTTGCAATACATATTATAATATATATCAGTTTGCAATATGTTATTTGTACTACATATAATAACAAGTAGTAAAATATACTTGCATGTATTATATAGCTATATAATATATATTATACCTATATATTATATGCTATACATCAATAAATACATGGTTATTATATACAATGTATATATAAATTATATATATATATATAAAATCAAAAAGCACATGAAATGATTGTTTAACTTTAGACTAGCCTTTAGAAAAATGCAAATAAATATCACAATGACATTATTTTTACACCTATGAGGGTAAATACAATTTTTAAAATATGGAGAATTATCGGTTTTGGTGAAGATGTGGGGATTATTAAAACCTTAGAGTACTGGTAGAAGCAAAAAATGGCATAAATACTTTGGAAAATAAGAAATTCCTAAAAATATTAAACATGAATTTACCATGACCCAGAAATTCTGCTTATAGGTTATCTACCCAACATCAATTTTAACATGTATCCACCCAAACACAGACAAAAAAGTGCAAAAATATTCATAATAGCATGATTTTTAATGACCGGATTCTGGAGTGAGCCCAAATATCCATTCATCTAACAGTAGACAGATAGACTGTGATAGAGATATATATGAATATATATTTATATATGAATATATATATTACATTTTGTATAATATATGACTGCAGAATATGTATTACTTGAAAGTAAATTTTGTAATCCATGCTCCAATATGGGTGCCTCTTTCAGATGATATGGTAAATTTAGAATGCCAAGCACAAAGGTGGCAATATATGTATATTTCATATATATATGAAACCAGATTAGGTGCCTAGGCACATACCCAGCGACAGTGTGTTGTTGGGTTTCTGTGAGGTGGAAGGAGAGAGCATTGGACTGATAATAGAACTGAAGCTTCTTTCAGAGATGAGCAGATATTCTAAAGTTTGACAGGCAGTGATGGTGCCATGATTTCTTAAAAATAGTGAAACCACCAGCACGCACGTTTTAAAAGGGCAAGATTTTTATGTATGTGACAATATCTTAAAATTGTGTAAGAAACTGCACTGCAACATAAAAGTGTAACTGAAACAGAAGATAGGAAGGGAATAAGAGAAAATGTTTAGAGGTAAAAAATAAAGCTGAATATGAAACTAACATCACTGTGTCACATGTTTCATCCATAATTTAAGATTACAGGACAATTCTGATGTGAACATCTGATGTATCAGAGTTGGGACTAAATGAACACCGTCTTGGAGCGTGCCTTCACATTTCCACGTGTTTCAAGGATGTAGACTATAGCTCTTTGATGTTTTGTGCAAGTCTGTTATTAAAAGTCTCTATCCTCTTAACTTAAAATAACAATAGAAAATATAAAATTAAATTTTGGCATGGATCTCAGTGACTGGAACTGTCAACAGTACACACTTTCAGTAAGAATTTAGCACACTCTCTTTCAAACAATTCCTTTTTCAACAATGTAACAAATATTGAAAGAGTTTTGTGATTTAAAAAGTCACCTCTTACTAAATTAGCTTCAGAACATGTTCTTTTCTTTGCTAACAATGGCCAGGCATTGTCCGCAAGTTTGAAACATCAGACTAGGTTTGAGTTCAAAAAATCAGTCATCATGAAAATAGAGAAAAGTAGTAGGCCTCATTTTCTTCATCACAGTCAACTTGGATCTCTTTAAAAGTTCTGGCTTTGAACTAGCACAGCTCAAAAGACTCTACTTGAGAATTAAACAGAAATAAAGTAGTTTTCTCTCAAAAGAGGGGGATACTGTATAAGTTACAATGGAAGGAAACATGAACTATGAGGCCAACACCCACCAAATAACCGTTTTAAATGTTTTATAAATCTTGGCAGCTCAAAAATATGGAATCAAGAGCTAATTAGTATAAGTGAGTGTCTAAAGCTGAACTTAGTTTCTTTTAATACTTGCTGCCCTGCTCATAACAGGTACTGAAGTTCAAAAAAAAGAAAGGGAAGGGAAGGGGAGGGGAGAAGAGGGGAACATGAGATGACAGGACAATAACAAACTAACAGAGATTGAACAGCTATGATATTCAGTGGTATTTTGCTCCATCCTTTCAGGCAAAAATATTTTTACTGGTTCTTTTATTTATAGGTTCCACAGCTCTCTTCTGTGAAACAACTCTGTGTTGTTGGGTTTCTGTGAGATGGAAGGAGAAAACAATATACATTCTAAATGGTAGGCACAATTTGTTCTTTAATAGGTAAAACGAGGACTAGGAAAACACATCAGACTATCTTCCAAACTTTGCATACTCTTATGATTGTTCCTAATTATTTTCTTTTGAGACTGTATGTCTCTTTCTCTATATAGAAGATGATATTATTGAATTGTCCTATATTTGTTGAACTTAATATGACATTATGCCAAATCTTTATCTGTAACAAAATTCATATGAGAAATAAAGCATGAAAGAAGGAAAAAAAATTTTTTAAAAACCTACAATGATAGACTAATCTCTAGATAATTTTAAAAAATTATAAAGCTTATATAACCAGAATAATATGTTACTGAATAAATAAATATATCTGGGGAACAGCACAGACCAGTAAAATTCCAAGTACCTATGGAAATTTAAGATATTACAGAATGTATCTAAAACTACAATAGCAACAGTAAATTTCTTAATAGATGATCATAAAACAACTGCTTAACTACTTAGAAGATAAAATTTTAAGAATTCTTCATGCCATAAACCACACTTAACTAGCTACAGGAACCAAATAAAGTAAACTACACTATATATTGCAAGAAATTGTAGTTGAATTTCTCTCGACTATAATAGATACAAAAAAGATTGATAAATTTGATAACATATTTTATTAAAAATGTTTGAAAGGCACAATAAATGTTATAAAGAAAGTCAAAATTCAACTAGAAATCAGGGGAAAATCTTTGCAATACATCACAAGTGAATAGTATCTCTAAATAGATGGAAATATTAAAATAAAGGTTCAAATAACCAAAGAGCTGAAAAGTGGAGAAGATACAGAAAAAAATTCTCACAAATACATGGTCTGTCAACATAGGGAAATATTTCAAACTCACTGATAGTTTGAAAAATCTTGAGCAAATAAACATTTAGATGTATTATTTACCTATAACTTTAGTAGAAATTATATACATATGGTAACTTATTCTGCTGGGAGTTATCAGGAATAAAAAAAATCATACATTATTGGTATGAATGCTAATTAGTGGGACTATTTAGGGGCAGATTGGCAATTCCTAATAAAACCACGGATGTTCTTAAGTTAGACTCATAAAATTGTCCTCAAATATTATTTGAAGTATTATTTTTATACCTTAAACAATATGAACACATGCATAGGCAAGTTTATCCATTACACACTTCTTTGCAATTGCAGTGGAAAACAATCTACATGCTTATGTATAAAGACATCAGGTAAGTAAAGTGCAAAACATCTGCATGGTGACATACTGTACAGGTCTAGAAAATGATGAAGCAAGCTCTCTGAACTGCATGGAATGAATGACACTACATAGCATTAAGTGAAACAAAAAGGGTACCTAAATATGTCCTATAATTTATCTAAATATAAAGGATATAAAACAAACTGCAAAGTCCATTTTTGTTCATTTGTACATAATGGAACAGAGAAAAGACTAAAGACCTAGAGAACCCAAATGTGCTGCTTGTGTGCAAGATAAATCAAGTACAGCTGACTTTCAGGCTCACAGAGAACAAGCAGGGTGCGCCTGTGTGTCCCAAGTCTCTCATGGGGACACAGGCATCTTATTTTATGAACTTTTCCTGAGCCGTAGCATACATATGGGATGGATAGAATGGGAATGTGTGAAGCAGGTTTGGGAAAAAGTGGTGTGGAAAGGAAGTTGAAAGAACTGGAAGGGAATGATATTTCTCTGTGTACACCCTCTACATTGGAGCATTTTAACCTGACTAACTCATCATTAATGTTCAGATTTTTATGCTTTAAATAACTAATTTTGAGTTGTATTCACTCTGTTGACCTTTATCTCACTGAAAGGGCTAATGTTTAACTCTTATCATTATGTGTCCCGGATAAAATGAGAGCATCATCACTTGGTCTAGTTGACTCTTACCAGCTCTTTTATTACCCACTTTCTTCCTTACTGTCAGATATATGTGATATTCCCAGTTCCTGTGGTTTCTATATTTCCATCATACAAAATATCCAGTTTATATGCTGCATCCCTGTTAAACCAGATTTTATTTTTCTTGTTTGCCTATTTCCTAGCTTCTGAAATTTGTCCTCTGTTCTGGGCTTACTCTTCATGTGAATTCTCCTGTTGTTCTTCACTCATGACTTTAGTAGAGCTTTAGATGGAGCAAAGATGAAGTTTAAAAGTTTATGTCTTTTTTCACAGGCAGTGAGGATACATTACCTTGGTGACCAATAGGATGGTTGTAAGCTAATTCCAGTGGTCCCTGAGACCAGTGTTACAACTCTGAGACAGTGGAACTTGCTGTTTCAGAACATTGGCTCCCCAGCTTTACAACCAGCTAAACTCCATGAATACAGTTGCTCTGAATAAAAGTGCTAATCAAAATCAAAATGCTAATAATAATAGTGTTTACCTACCTAGCTTCTTTTGAGGGCTAAATGATATACTTGTTCAGTTAAAAACACTTTAAGTAGTGCTAGCCACAAAACAATCATTCAAAAATATTACATTTTAATAATTAATAAAATTTCTCAATAAGAAATTCAGAAAACATATTTATTTATAATGACATTAAAAAACAGGGAATGTGTTTAACCATGAAGGTAAATTTTGTATACTAAGTCTATGAAATATTGATAAAAGAAAATGAAGACACAAGTGAATGGAAAGAAGGCCTACATTCTTAAGTGGCAGCATTTAATCTTGATAGATGTCTATCCTACCTGTATCACATATAGCTTTAAATGCAGTCAAAATTCCATTGACAGACTTAGTGAAAAGATGAAAAATTCTAACTTCTTTTCTTTTTTTTAAATATATGTGGTACAGGGTCTCACCGTGCGGCTTGGACTTGCAGTGATCCTCCTGTTTTCAGCCTCCTCAGCAACATGCACGCACCAGTACTCCTGCTCTTGGCGGCTTGCTCAGCATGCCTGGGGTAGGGCCAGTGTGGCATATTGTGGAGAGATCTAATCCAGGCCCTTATCCTTGCCTTGCCAGCCACTAGACCACTGAGCTATCTCCGCAGTTCAAAAATCCTAAAATTTTTATAGAACCACAATAATAATTCAGATAGCCGAAGCAATACCAAGGAAGAAAAAATTAATATAGTGGTATTATGCTTACAGATTTAAAATAATATTATATGTCTACATATAATAATCAACAGTGTGGTACTTTATAAGAACAGATACATATACCAATGGAATCAAATGGACAGCCCAGAAATGAATCCATACATAAAGAGACAACCAGTCTTTGACAAGTGCACCAAGTAGCCTCAATGGGAAATACAAAGTTTTTAAGTAAATGATGATTAAATAAACTTGATATTCATACACATAAAATGAAATTGGAATGTACTTTATACTGTACACAAATGCCAGCTTATTATTTAGAACATGAAAAAAGTGCCAAATCCTTTACCATGACAATGATTTCTTTAATCTCATACCAAAACCTTAAGCCAAAATAAACCAATAACAAGATCTACAACAAACGAAATATTTTCTATACAATAAATGGGACAATCAACAAAATCAAGAGATAATATGAAGACTGCAAACCAAAATTACAAATCACATGTCCAATAAGATGTAAATATCCACTGCTTTATTATGAATACTTACAACTCACAGGAAAAAATTCAATTTTAAAATGAACAAAATAAACAGATATTTTTACAGGGAAGACATAAAAATTGCCTATAGCTATATGAAAAGATGCTCCAAATTACTAATTATAAGGAAAATTAGCATTAAAGCATAATAACATATCATGCCACACCAGTGATGATGACTATTATCAAAAGACAAAAGATAGCAACTGTTGGAGAGGTTGTGGAGAAAATGGATCTCTAACATATTGTTGGTGGGAATGTAAATTCATGTAGCCAGTATGGGAAAAAGCGTGGAGGTTCCTAAAATAAATTAAAAAACAGAACTACCATATGATCCAGCTACCACTCTTCTGGATATATAACTAGCGAAACTGAAATAATCTCCCATTAACGTCTGCATTTCTGTGTGCACTGCAGCATTATTTATGAAATTCAAAGTATAAAAAAACACTTTAATGATAATATATCATTAAAGGATGGATAAAGAAGATATGATATATATTTCACGTGTACACAGAGAAAACAATGGAATATTGCTCAGCTTTTAGAAAAAGGAGATCTTGCTATTGGACACATATGAATGTATAAGAAGACATTATACTGAGTGTACGATTTTTGTAAAGGCTACATGAGCTAGGTGCTGTGGTGCATGCCTGCAATTCCACCACTCTGGTAGGCTGAGGTGAGAGGACTGAAAATTAGAGCCGAGAAGGGACAAGCTCATGCATTAATAAGACTCTATGTCAAATAACAAAGCATGGTTCTTCAATCTAAAAGAAAGAAAGAAAGAAAGAAAGAAAGAAAGAAAGAAAGAAAGAAAGAAAGAAAGAAAGAAAGAAAGAAAGAAAGAAAGAAAGAAAAGAGTTTGAAAGCATCAGGGGCCAAGGTATAACTACATCGGGAAGTGATCTTAAAGAATTTTTTTATATCATATCATCATCTCAATAGATGAAGTAAAACCCTTTGATGAAATTTTATCACAAAAACTTGAACCAAAAATATGGCTTGAAATAACTTACCTTAAAATTATTAAAGAACTTTCTCACAAATCCATAGCAATATCATACAAAATGGTGACAAACTGAAAACATTCTTACCAAAATCAGAAATGAGCCAAGGATGATCATTTGTGTGCCTCTTCAACATAGTTCCCATAGACCATAGCCCTCAGGCAAGAGAGAGAATAGGATGGAATAGAAAAGGAAGAACTTAAACTGTCCTCTTCACAGATATGATCCTTGACTCTTACACTTAATAGACACATCGACAGAATATACAACCGACACAAAAAATAAATAACATTGCTTTGCATTCTTAATAAGCCCAGCACAGGGAATCACAAAAAAGTTTTTAAATGATAGGTTAGAACCTATTTTTAGGAAAATTAAATATCTAGGAATCAACCTAACCATGGAAGTAAATTCCCTCTATAATGAAAACTATAGTATTCTGAAGAAAGAGATTGAAGATGAAATTAGAGAGTAGAAAGATATCACTCTTTCCTTAATAGACAGAATCAGTATTGCCAAAATGCCATATTACAAAAAAGTGATGTATAAATGCAATTTAAATCCTATCAAAAAACCAACAACATTCTCACAAAACTAGAAAAAACCATGCAAAAATTACAGTAAGTCTCCAAATCATGAATGAGTTTCATTTGGGGAAAACATTGGTCAGATTTTAAGTCTAACCAAGGGAGTCTTATATGTAAATGGAAGCAAGAAGAAACAGGCCACCAAAACAGTCATGGAGGAGCACTGTCATTTGTACTGTGAGGTTTTGGATACTCGAGGCTAGTTTGCCTGTTTCAGTTTGGTTCTCGACTTTCTCCCATTAATGCTGACACCTTCAGTGTCTGCAATAGTGAAAAGTTATGTAGTCGATTTTCTTTTCATTTAGTTAATTTGCTTCCAATCAATTCACAGTGTATTTATTGACTATGCTAAGCACTGAGTTCAGTGGAGTAGAAGATAGATTTATAATAGTGAAAGCCTTCTAGGAGAGTATATGAAATGATAGCCAAACCAAAGAAAAACTATTCATATAAGATTTAAATTAATAGTTCATGGATAAAAATAGAGATGGTTATAGGCAATATAGAAATGTTGAAATTTAATTCAAAAAATGAGTCATAACACTTCAATCGTAATCTTTCCTGAATCAGTTGACTAAATCACTCAGTGCCAGAGATAGATTTGTCATGAAATGAAAGTATTTTAGAAAAGTCTCTCACTTGTATGGGCTTCTTATAAGACCCCAGGAAATGTTCCAAAAGATATGTCCACATGTTCACCCATACATGTAAAACTTGATTTTAAAAAGATAGTTTAGTCCTAATTGGTGAAAAAACTTTGTTTCTATTCTTACTTTATTTTATTATACTTTATGGTAAATAGCAAGCAATGGAGGAACTGGGCACTTTGACGCTCTTACAAAAGAGAATTTCAGTGAAGGGCACATCTCATTTAGGTTCAAGGGGATGTCTACTGTCTAGGCCCCGATAAGATCGTGTAAGAACACTGTCAGCTACCTGCTGAGGAGCAATGGATTTCAGCATGCAGTACCTCTCTTGGTGTGTGAATTCGCAGTATCAGAGATGCTGTTACACAAATATTTCCTACAGCTCTACGTGCCAGAAGTCAGAAGAGTGGAAAAAAGTAAAGTTTAAAATGTGCATAGGCAGGAGGCAGGCCAGGAAATTTTTTTCCACTCACCAGTAGTGTAAAATAAGACAGTACAATCAATTCTTCTGAAGCCAACCCAATCAAAGGTATTTCCTTTCAGTAATATGTGTAATAATGCACCATTTACAATTATAAGCATGTAGCACATTTTTACAATGGAAATTTTGCACAAAATTGAATTCTCCACACACTTTCTTCAAGGGCACAGACTTGTAACAGCGCTATCGAGAGCCAGGACATTAGAATGTGAAGTTGTTTTTAGCATGCATCCCAAAGCTCCAGATTGTATCTTTGCAGATCTGCTGTCTCTTGTCCTGACGCTGTCCAGAATGTCCACACAAATCAGTGAACGAAATCACTTCTAAAGCTACAAACTGCCTAAAGAACTAAACGCTCCAATGACAAAGACCTTTGTACTATTGATTAGGAAGGCAATGTATGCAATTAAAAGTAATCTGATTACACAAGTATGTAGCTCAATGCAGTGTAGTCATGATTTGCAAATACATTTGATTTGTTTTTATGTGTGGCTTGATTTCAGATTTTTTACTTTTATATTTATTGATTATGCCAAAACTTAAAGTTGTATAGAAATGTGTGAAGTAGTAGCACAGTTATTTAAAATGCTTTGCTATCATCATTAAATTGCATGATGCTTGTGCTACATTTTTAATTTCGTGGTTACTTTCTCTAATATTTATTATCAGTAACACATTTTTAAAAGTTTCTTGTTTTAAAGAGAATTTAAAGACAAACAATACAGAATTTCAGGGACTGGGGAGATAGCTCAGTAGACGGAAGTGCCTGCTTAGGCAAGTGCAGAGACTGAGATCCAATCCCTGGCACCACATGCTGTGCCAGCCCCACCCCCAAGTAGGGCTAAACCAGCCAGAACCTGGGCTTGACAGCGCACATCTATAATCCCAGCACTGGGGAGTCTTAAAACAGGAGGACCACCATGAGTCCAAGCTGCGTAGTGAGACTCTGCAACGACCAAATTCATAAAGAAAAAACTGAATTTCAAAATAAGATGATAGGAAATCAACAATGGTTGTTCTATTGCATACTGTTATCTTCAAAGCAGTTGTTAAGATTACCGGCCATAAGCAGGCAAAATTGGTGAAAAATTGAAGCATTAACTGTTCCTTTCAACAAATCAAGAAAAATCAGTAGTACAATCACCTTAGCTATGTTCTGTGTGTTTCTTTCCCTTCCTTTTTAAATTTTTTTCCTTGCCCTCATCTCAGTTATTCTTTCCTGTTGAACAGTTTCTTCCATAATGAATTGCACATTTATAATTTTGTGTTCTTCCTGGAATCTACACCACAAAATTATTGTGATGTTGAGGCAGGTTTGTACATGCACAGCCCATTAATTCAGGGTGTCACGCACACATTCTCCACTCCCAGTTCTTGAGTTTGTATGAACAATGAGCAGAGGGCATACAGTAGGATCTGTCCTCTCCCCACCATTCAAAACCTCACTTCATTGATGTTTGACTGAGTAGCTCCACTTAACTGACATTAATAATTGTTATTTTAATACTAAGATGCCCAATACTAATAATATATGTCTGATCCAGGACATACATATCAGAAAAGACAAGCATTATTCCAGGTACTAGAATGCTAGAATAAAAACTGTAGCCTCATAACTTCATAGAGACTTTGCAGGTGCCATGCACATACTTCAATACAGCAGTCCTCAAAATTATATCAGAGAGAAGACACAGCCAATATCCTACTTATTATCTATCCAAAATATCTTTCCTTTAAAGCTTTCTCTTTTCTTTCCTCTGTCCATGGTAGCTCTAATACTCCCTTTTATATTGTGTAGCACACTAGCATTACTTTTTACCTTGGGGATTTTCTTCTATATTCCAGTGATAATTCCTTTAAAAGTTCTGAAATATGCTTAAATTTCTCTTCACACACCCTCTTAGATCTTCTGCTTCCTGAGTTACTTGGGACCCCCATAGTAGCCTTTCCAGCCTTTACTCCACCTCCTTCAAAAGTCCTTTTTATTTTCCCCTTTCTTTGAAGATAGCCCTCCAAGTCATGTTTACTATACTTTGCAACATTATCGACTGCCTTATTTAATAGAAATACCCTCTAGGAAAAGCTAATTGCTCAGGGAGTTGTTATTCCCTAAAGCCAATGGGAAACTTTTGGAATATCCTATTGGTCTCAAGTCTAAAATCCTACCTCAATCAAAGATAATTATTAAACTAAGCAAGAGGATTTCAATAGACTTCTCAAATTGATCCCAAAGATGGCACCTGTAAGGCTGTAGCTTCATTCAGCTTTAGCCACTTTCAATTAACTGAACAGCATAAAGCACTCCCAAAAGATTTGGAGCAAACAAAATCCAAATTACAAACAAGCAGAGATATCTGAAGCAATTAAACCCTTTGTGGCTTAACTCCAGGGTGTCCAAAAGTCTTGTTCAAGGCCAAGCACCCAATTGGAGGAGGTGTGGTATTAAGTCTGTTCAATCCCATGAAGCAGCTAATATCTGATAAATTCAAGCTGTGTGCACAGTTACATTATATCATTGATAAGAGAAAAAAAAAAAAGGCCTGTGGCCTGAATGATCTGATCTAGCACTCTGCACATCCCAGTGCCACAAGGTGAGGTCCAAATTTCCACTTCACTTGGCAAACTTGACCTCGATTATTTTCCAGCATTACACAATGTTCTACTGTAAAACTGCATTTTATAATTCCTGGACACTCTTTTAGATAATGTAGGCCAAGCAGTGCTTTAAATGCATATGCCACCAGCAGAACTAAGCAGTTCCCATATATGCAATTTTGCAAATTTAAAGAAGAGCCAGTGGAGAAAAGGAGATTAAAAAGTAGAGCAGAAGTGAGAACTAAATGGAAAATGAAGCAAAGGAGTGTGTGTGTGTGTGTGTGTGTGTGTGTGTGTGTGTGTGTGTGTCTGTTGAGGTAATGAAGTGACTGTAAAAAAAAAAAAAAAAAAAAAACACAAAATGCTCAGAGTGAATCCCAGTAGCGGTGCCTATCTGATGATGGGGGTCAGAGAAGCATTTCAAAGGTGCTTACAGTTTTGACTGAGCACTGGATTACAGAAGTCTCCTGCCAAGCTTCAGGGAGGGAGGCAGAAGCTAAGTCCCAATTCCTCCTTCCACTCACTCTTCCCCTCCCGCCCAGTGTTATCAACGGTGGAACAGCAGCACACTGGGAGCATTCTGGGATGAGGAGGCTTATCTGTAATAGCAGCTTATCTATGGCTGGCAGTAAACCTTGAAGTTAAAACTAAAGAAATCCTAGCCCTCCTGCCACTTCTCTCTCTTCTTTTTGCAAGGCTATTCCACTTTCTTTCTAGCTTCTTTCTCCTGGTTCCTGCACTGCAATCTAGCAAGCAAGGAATAAGCATATATTGAAGCCCTATTATGTGCTCCAAGAAATCACAGAAGGACTAGAGACAAAGATAAGCAAGACACCTTTGCTAATACCAAAGCACTTACTTCATGGTTAGAGACCCAAGACACAAACTTGAAAGAGCCATGAAAACTAGGTACCTTTTGAATTGCAGTTAGATGAGTAGATCCTAACTTCAGAAGAGAAAGAGCTCACCAAGACCCAGCTGATCCACCCTGCCATGGACTGCAAAAGGACTAGATATGCAATACTTGATGGAAAGTACCTGTTCCATGTTCTGCTTAAGGTTTTGATATTCAGACACATAGTGAAGTTAAACCCAACTGCACATGTTGTAGGGTAATAATATGCTTCTCTCTTCTGGAGGGTTAACAACCTAAGTTTGCAGACTGAAAATGAGAGGAAAAAAAGGGCTGCAACGTCAGCCAACATTTTGGCCCTAGGCTTTCAAGGTCAGTGAGGACTCAGGACATAGGGGAACCTGTACTGTAACATCATATAACTCAGTTGTGTCCCAAATTTTCTGATCAAGAAGATTATGGGACCACAGAAGAATGTGATCAATGATATAGAGTGTTCTTAAAGAGAGTCACATGGAGAGAAAACATTTTCTCAGGGTTTCATAGAGAGCAAATTGGTCAAGCAATGGCTGTGACTCATCCACATGGCTGACACTGACAAAGGATCTACATACTCTGGTACAGAGTTTCAGGGTAAATCCTGAGAGGAGTTGACTGACCTTATCAGATACAAAAGTTACATTTCTTACAGTACAATTATGATAAATATGCAGTGCTTTGGCATAATTCTATGAGAAGAAATATATGCACTAATGGTGTTTGGACAGGATATCCTGTCCGCCTCTTGTGCTGTGGATAACCAGTGGGAAGATAACAGTGTAAAAAGAATTAGCTATTGAAACTGTACTATGATTCAGTTTTGGAAAAAAAAGATAGGTATGCAGCTACATTTTCTAAATTCGTTGATCAGAGGCATCTGCTCTAATAGTATTTGTGCATGGAGTATCACGTATGCACCTTGTGCAACAGAAGGTCAATATGAAAGCAATGTGCAGTGTATAAATTGTCGGATCTGTCCTACTGATTTGATTTGGAACTGTCTCATTGCGACTTGTTCTTCAATAAAAAAATAATAATAATAATAAAAAGCTGCATTTCTTGTTATATATGTCTTGCTTTATCTTGGTCTTAACCATCCAGCAGAGAAGTATAAAAACAAGGTATTAAAAAATAAAGCCATATTAATAGGCTGATCTGTAAAAGGCCAAGTCAACAACTTCTGACATTGCCAGTCCTACAGATAACACATTACTATTATGGACTACTGGACTATATTGAAAATTTTGGTGAATTCACACACCTACATTATTTAAATGACAATGGAATACCCTTCTCTGACAAAACTAAACAAAAACAGAGAATACAAATGAATGACCATTTTGTATCTGTATGTTCAAAATAGTTAGGTTAGATATACAGCTACATTCTCTTAATTCAATGAATAAAAAGATTTGTTCTAATGGTGTTTATGGCCAGAATATCATGTCTGCATTTTGTACTGTGAATGAGCACTAATGCAACAATATGTAATGTATTTATTATTGAAAGTGTCCTACTAATCAGTTTTGAAACTGTCTTCTTATTATTTGTTTCTCAATAAAATTATTTTTAAAAAGTACTAGATTTTTTTTTAATAAAGCTGTCATGGGAAAATAACAAAAGGCTCAGAGCATGAACAAAACCACTTTAAAAATAAAAGTCTGGCATTCAGAGACAATACACCAGCCTGATGTGAGGAAAGCCCTATTATAATGATGGAAGGATTTTGACCTTATTCTGCTAGTTGTAGAGAAAGAACAGCCCTAAAGAAAGTTCGGGCCTCTGTGGGCATTTGTGCATGGATGCATGCAGGTAGGCATGTGAACAGGTTCATTAATTTTTCATTTATTCTCTCTTATCTCTGTCCAAGACTTGAGGCTTCTCAGAACAGAATTCTATATCATTGGTAAGAACAAGTAGGAAAGAAAGTCAAAGGTGATTTTGACTAAATTTGTGTGATGGTAATTCTTATTACCAAATCAAAATAATTTCAAATGGAATCAAAATAATGGGAGGCAGGCTAAATTCAAACACGAGCACTTCAAAATCAATTAAGCTATATGAATAAGAAATAATTTTTTTGGTAAAAAACAGAGGGCAGAAAATCAGTTTTAGATATAATTTAATATATAATCAATAAATATTATATGGATGCTATGCACATATACATGTTTATATTTTTAAATGAGTATAATGACCATATGAGAATAAAACCACCATAGACATCACAAAATTCATTATCTCTAGGTTTATAGCCACTGACTCGGTAGGAAATCTAACAGTCCTGGAATCCTCATCAAATACCTCACCATCCTTCATGGGCCTGGCCTCGCAGTTGTGATATGGCCGCTGTTCCTGGACACTACTGTATCTCATACTTCCTCATACCAGTGCCTAAGAGAGACAGAGCCACAGCTGTGGTGCTTGCCACGGGCCCATGCTGCTGCTGTCCAGCTCGGAATGCCTGCAGCACACATTTCAGTGATGAGGCCTGCTGGCTGCATGGAGGCTCTGGCATGTGTCACTACACACGCTGCCTACCGTCAGGGCCCGCAGCCCAGGCACACCTGCTGCGGGATGCTGTGCCACCAGTGAGCTTTGGAAACCAGAGTGGGAAAACTGGTTTTCAATCTTTTATATTATTATAGTCTCCTAGATCCTGAACTAGCCGAAAGTTAATGCATAAGAAATTTAATATATTTGAATTGTTCTTCTTTTTAACAACTGTGCTATTTTTCTTCACTCATCAGAGGTTCTTTTTTTTATCTCCTTTTAGCTTTTAGTACTTTTTTTTTCTGATGGAACCAGGGATTGAACTTAAGCCTTTGCACTTGTCAGGGAAGTGCTTATTCCATTGAGCCATCTCCCCAGCCCCAGATTTTAGTACTTTAAAAACTTGCTAGGCTAGTGCTAGAGCTTCAACAGCCTTCTCACTAACTTCCTGAAGGTCTGACCCAGGACTAAAGAGAGAGCTTCTTATCACAGGAACAGTTGGCCAAAGTAGAAATACAGAGATTTCAAGTTTCTGAACATAGGTGTCATGGTTTGGGGTTTTTGCAAGGTGAAAAATACAGTGAATTACACATGTTATAAGATCATTTTATAATGAATCTCCCAAACAATTATATACATAGTGTACGAAGTCTGTCCACACACTAAAGACCAAAGAATCTAGCTGAGGACCAGGATCCTAATATCCTGTGTGAGCCCAGTTGAAAGCTTAGGGCTCATAACAATATACCTCCCACAAGTGCAACAGAGGCCTAGAGCCCATAACAATGTTTCATATAGGACCACTTCATGGATCTGTGCTAGGAAGGCCCAAAGGTCAGTAGTGGAAGCTAGAAATTGTATGCCAGTGGGATGAATTCTATGTCTGTCTGGTAGGATGAGGGATCTGAACTGGAGCCAGGAAGCAAGGGCAGCAGTTCTCAAGGTAAGAACTGGAGCTCCCTGAACATAACGATCCTCACCAACAGTGAGGTCCCAAGCTCCTCTGATGGTGAGGAATGGTGAGTTCCCATCAGAAAAGTCAATGCTACAAGCTTCTCCAGGAGGCTGAGCAGTGCACCATCTTCCCCTCTGGGGCCAGGAAGCAATGCTCACAGTGAGCATCAGAGCCCCAGCAAAGTGAACCATGGCCATTCTCGTTGACAACCAGATCCCGAGTACCTCCTCTGATGAGAGCATCCAAGTTTATCAGGAGAGCCAGCATGACAAGGTCCTCCAGCAGGATATTCCAAGAGAACCAGCAGTTTCCAACAGCTTTTCCAAACATCTTCTCTAACAGCCTCACAACAGCTGTCCTAGTTCTGGCTCTTCTGCTGCTGGCAACAGTCCTCAGGGGGGCCCACACCAGAGCCACTCTAGTTCCGTTCAGCTGGGTGTAGCAAGTTGATCACCAGCTGGCAATCCACCACAGTAAGAACGCAACTGTCATGTAGCAAATAATCATGGATGGCTGCATAGACTTAGGAATATTCTGTCACTTCTGATTCTGGTTTCTAATAACTATAAATAAAGGTAATCCTGCTTAATCTGGAGTCTCCAGTCTTCAGAACCCAAATTCTATTCAATGTAAAAATCAACGATAGTTTGATGAATGTACTATTAGTTCAAAACACTCACATTAGGAAAATTATACCAGCAATTAGAATTATTGTATGTTACAAGAGTGAAAAAAATCCATAGCAGACTAATGAAATCCCACATTTCTATCTTCCCTGCATGTGCCTCCTAAAATAAGCCAGGAGAATCAGTAAAGTATTAAAATCTTTAGGAAGTTCCCAAAGAGCTAAGAAGATGCTATTCCCATGGGGATAAAGCATCTATATGGTAGTGGTGAAATTACAGCAGCTGTACTGCGGCTGGCTATGTGTTATCACTGAAAATTGTAAAAGGGCCATCATCACTGCTCTATGCTATAACAGGAAAACCATCTCAGATCACTATGCCAGGAACCAGGTCAAAGTACATCTTTATTCTATTTCAATCACCATTTGTTAGCTTTGACATGACACATATTTCAAATGGTTGAAAAGATAGATAGGATATATCTATCTATCTATCTATCTATCTAGAGATGGACATTTCTAAGATACCATGTTGCTAAATAACAATCATGGCAAAACTTTAATTATGCTAAATGTTAACTATAGGTTACCGGATAATCCCAATTCATAGGGAAATGAATGGGTGATATACCAGAACAATGATTTTCTATGAAAAACAAAAATTTAAACTACGTCTTACTTATCCCATGTATTACCAAGAAAGACAGCTTCTTTGTTTTGTTTCATTTTTTTCAAAAACAGTGCAGGAGGAATTAAAAGGTTGTTTAACACTATATCATTGGTGTTTTCATCTCACTGTTCTAAATATTAGCTAAATGGACAAAAAGAAACTATGTTGGAATTCATAATAAAAGAGAGATACCACTCTGCGCACATTAGTTTCACTTCAAGGGTGGTAGTAAATAAAATGTGATTAATTAATTAAAAGTAGGGTCAGCCTGATAGCTCAGCAGACTAAAGCAGCACAGCGGCTGGAGTTCAATCCCCAGAGTGCCATGCTGGTCCTACCCCTTGGGCACACTGAGATGATGATTGAGACTGAGCATGATGGCGCACGCCTGTCATTCCAACCCTTGGGAGGCTGAAAACAGGAGGATCACTATGAGTCCTATCTACGTAGTGAGACCCTGTACACCCTGTCCTAAGTATAGAAAAAAAAGAAAAGAAAAAAAAATGATATGCTTGATCTCTTTTTGAGAAGAATGTTTTACTTTGCTCTTATCTAGGTTTTTATCAAAATCTATTAGTGAATTTAAAGGTTCACAAATGAACCCCTTAAGTGAAGGTATGTCCTTCCCTCCTTTTCATTCAGATGCTGTAGTGATTGATTGTGTCATCTTGAGAAGTTTAAAAGCTTAACTAAATCAGCTCAGCAATTCTACACCTTAATATATAGAGGGCCCACTCCAGCCTGGTTCATTGCCTGGATGGTATAAAAGGGAAATTAGGGAGATCAGGCAGGTTCCCGTTCCTTGGACGAGCTCCAGTCTTTGCCCTCAGCTTAGTGCCCATCTCCTGGCTTCCTGCATTGACTTTTAGGCTTTCACACTGGATCCTTCAACCTTCAGACATCAGCCTCCCATCGCAGATCCATCGGCCTTCTGATAGGGACTTTCAGGGAACACTGCAGTGAGCCCCAGACCCTGGACCAAATCCTTCAGTCTCCTGTGTACAAATGCCCCCTGCACACTTCCTCATCTGACTCTGTAGCTCATCATCATAAGCCAATTTTGTAATTTCTTATACATCTGTGTACTTTTTGTTGTATCTGTTTCTCTAGTACAACCTTGACTTATGTAAGTGGTTATCTCTAATTATTTGACCATAAAGGAGTAATATGGCAAATCTAGATTTTTCAGGGGTGAAAATGTAACCACCATAGCCAGTCATAGCATGCAGATCTCATAAAATTATTGTGTCAGAAATGGGACCAGACTATAAAGTTCAAGCGGCTATCAAGTTGAAACCAGTCGATATATATATATATATATATATATATATATATATATATATATATATATATATATGTATATGTATGTATGTATATATTACCACCAGTCTCGACACTAACCAAGGGTTAGTACTATATATATATAGTATTCTGCAAAGCCAAGTCCAGCTCACTGGTCGGAGTGAAATCCAAACTCCAGTTGAAGTGGTGCAACCTAGAAGATGAGAAGTAGCCACTATTCCTTTCCAAGTCTGTTTTACAAAGGGTAAACTAAATGCTGTGAACTGAGAGTTCAATAGTGACTCGAGCAGACTAACTTTCCAGAAAAGTTGTTAAATCTTCTCTCATTGTTAATGCATTTCTCTCTTATTTGAGCCTCTTACCTGGACAACACTCTCAAAAGTGCTACAGTGAAAGTACTAAAACGGATTTTTTTTGCCTAAGATTTCCTAACCAAGCTATTGGTGAATTCTTCTTGATTCCAGAAGTGCTTAGGAGACTATTAAAGTGTTTTACCAATAAATGTTGTCATCCTGGATCCATATGGAATAGTTTCCTTCCACCAAGAAATAAACAAGGCAAGGTACACAGATCCCTGGAGAGGCAATATGACATCCCTGGGTCACTGTTCTTTCTCCTCTGTTTCTCTGCTCCAGGCACTAATCATACACTAGAGATTTTTGACTTCCTGAAATGCACCTCTGTGTGTGTGTGTGTGTGTGTGTGTGTGTGTGTGTGTGTGTGTGTGTGTGGTGGGCGCTGGTCTCACGTTCTCAGATATGCTAAGTATGCCATCTACTACTGAGCTACACTTTCAGATTCTTGTGATACATCTTTGATTTTAAGTATTTCTGCAATCAAATTAAGGGAAAAGTTTAAGCTATTTCAACCTGCAGTTGTATGAATTATGGTCATGATAATGCTTGAACTTTATGCTTCTTCATTTGCATCTTCTCTTCCAAAGTCATTGCCTATTCTTGTTTCTTTTTCATAAAGAAACATCCCTCAAATTAGTAAGCTTTAGAAATTCTGCTTCAACCTCTTACTTTTGTTCTAGCTCATTTACAAGACAAAAAGCTGTTCAATGCTGAAATTTTACTGTCTTTTAAAAATTAAACAATGTGTAGTTTTTAATTTTTGTATAACCCATCCTAAGACTTCAGACCAATGGTGGAAGTGAGTTCCATCAGAGGGCCATGCATTTCTCCTTAAAATTCCCCCTTAATTCTCCATTTGTGAAGATTCACATGATGCTCAGTTTGCCTGACTGGACTTCCTTTACCTCAGAGTGAGCTCTTTCTCTTGGGGCTACTTGATCTCTAAAGCATTTAGATCATTTCAGTGAGCTTTTCTTTGAAAATTAATAAGCATGTCTTATTTTCATAGATGCAGCTTTTTTCCTTCTTCTCAATCAACATTTTGCACTCACTCTTTGTAAATTGTTGAGCTGAAGAATTTCTCAAGACATTGTCATAGATAACTATCAGACCCCAGCCACTAATTGCAACAAGTTTTTAACAACTGAATAGGACTGAAACAAAACATGAAGTTGGGAGCTCTGAAGACAGCTCCACATTCTAATCCCTGCCTGGCAAGTGCAAGGAACAAGGTGTGATCCCCTGTACCACATGCCATGCCAGTGCCGGCCACCAAAACCAAGCTTAGTGGCACATGCCTACGATCCTAGTGTTGGGAAGGTTGAGACAGGAGGCTCTTAAAAAATGAAAAATCAAGTTGGGCAGTAGTTGGCATAGTAAAACTGATCTTATTCAGGAACTATTGCAGTGAAGTAAAAAGACCTCAGTATAAGGCTTACCAAATAGTTCAAAGGATTAAAGCACCTGTTTAGGCAGACACAGGGACTCGGGTTTGATTCCTGCCCCCAGAGGTGTGCTGAGATGGCATTTGAGACTGGGCTTGGTTGTGTGCACCTGTTATCCCAGCTTTGGGAGGCTGATAACAGGAGAATCACTATGGGTCTGATCTGTATAGTGAGACCCTATAGACCCTGTACTAATACAAGAGAGAGACAGAGACAGAGAGAGAGAGAGACCTCAGTATAGAATTTGGCTCAATTTTAAACATAATAAGAATGAGTAGAAACACAGTTTATGGGGACTCATGAATGGAAAATACTTAAACGAAGGGATAGAGCCTTCCTACATTAATCAACCAAGTGTCTTGCTAAAGCAGGGTAGACTGGCCAGATGTCACCTGGGGTACATCAAGAGATCAGGAAATTTGATCAAATATTGAGGGTGATGGATTTTATTTATATTGATTGATTTGGATTATTGCTACTACTGAGATTTTTTTTTTCAGTTTTTACTACTGGGTTCTTGAAGAAAAAAAAAATTTTTCAAGAATAGGATCTAATCAAAAAAGAACTTAGAGGAACCTGCCTAGAATTTAGTCAAAAAGAATATTTGGGTCACAGATGAATCTCATGAGACGTATCTCAGGAGCTGCTTTAACCAATTGCGTGCTGGTCTGCATGAACTGCTGAATTCATTTATACAGAGGCTATTGATGAAATCCAAATAGAAATTAATAATTTCCACATTTTGAAGTCACATTACTTCAGCAGAAATTCACCAAGAAAGTCAAAATAGCAACTCTAAATAATTGGGAAATTCTTGTTAGTGAAATCCTTTTAATATGTAAAAAAAATTAAAGAAGAAAAAAATAATTTACCTCCTAAGTACCATCAAGACAGGACTTTTGAAAGCAGGAAGTTGGTCCATATAAAAGTACACATATTCTCAAAGTAAAACAGGGGGGCTTAAGACTTAAAAGCAGCAATCTAATGCAGAAAATAAATAAATGGCAGTTTCCAGGCACTACTTTAATAGACTTGAAATTTCATGAACCATAAAGTTGCTCCCAATTAAAAATTAGAAACTAGCAGAGCCAGCCAAATAGCTCAGTAGATTAAAGCATCTGCAAGCAGGCTCAGGGGCCAGGGATTTTATCCCCGGGCCTACCATGCTGGCCCCTCCTCTGGGGCACGCTGATACAGCAATTGACACTGGCATGGTGCAATCCTGGCTCTTCGGAGGCTGTAAACAGGTGGATCACTGTGAGTCTGATCTAGTAGAGAGACTCTAAACACCCTGTAGACCCTTTCCTAAAATTAAAAAAAAAAAAAAAAAGTAGCAACTATCAAGAAAAATTAGGGCTTAGTGTAATAATCCATAGCACTCAGTTCTAAAAGCAATATGTTCAGCAACCCAGAAACAATAGTTATATTTTAATTGCTGAAGAGCTTTACTAGAATTCAAAAAGCAATCAATGGTATCAACCATCAAAATGCTGAGATCCCTGAATCTCAGCTGTAACATGTCATGGCAATCTTCCCAACAGGGTAGTGATGGTGGCAAGTGTCACAGAGGACAATGGCTTGGTGCTCTACCATGGAAAGGAGATGGATCGGTAGCTGGACCACTGAGGCCTCGTAATGCAAAGTAGGTTGAGGGGATCTTGACCTCCAGAGGACTCTTTGCTACTGTCTGGAGACATTTTGGGTTGTTGCAACTAGGGAAAGCAATATAATGATATCTCCTGGTATAAGCCAACAATACTGCTAAAAATTCTTGTTAGGAAACCTCAAAACAAAGAAGTAATTAACACAAAATATCAGTAGTGAAGACATTGATACATACTGTTATAAGCCTGCTCAGGACGGAAAACCAATCCTGCATTTAATCTATTTAATCTCAGAGAATTAGGAAAACTGATGATGTGTCCCAATCAAAGCCATCCTTTGAAACATAAAAGATGCATGTTTTCAAATATATAAGGATGACAAAGAAACCCAATGTATTTATAAATACTCTGTATTTCTAGATTGCTTGCAGATGGTATAATTTTTTTCTAAATCCTTCACACATTATGCTCTACAAAGCTTTTGCCACTTCCTTCCCTCAGCCCCTCCATTTCCTCTCATACTGCTACCTTATTAGACCACATAAGATCAACTTGAGATATATACATATATATAGAATATTTCACAGTAGGGACCTCAGTGGGCATCCGAGGATACCATGAGGTAGTTGCGGCTATTCCAGTCATAGGTAAGGATAGCCTGTCTGATGTGGAAGTTATTGAGTAAGTCCTAAGAAGTTGTGATTAAATAGTTTGATATATTTAAATAAAAGGGCTAAATTAATGGTAGTATGAAAAAGATCTTTTATGAATTTACATTACCTCTTTTTTGCTAGTTCTTTTACTTTCCTCTTTTTAAACATAAAATATGTCTTGACTATAAATCATAAGTTCATGAGACTCAAGTTTTCCAAGTCAGGTTTTTCTGCAGATGATCATCTTGGGTAAAATGGTACAAAAATCCATTTACAACTATGTCTTAAGGACAGGGAACTGTAACTATAGTGGATTGTCATGCCTGTGTGAATTCATTACTGCACATGCATCTTCCCTCCTGATTTCAAAGAGATCCTGACATTTTTTCACACATATCCCAGGTTTTATGAGTCCCACAGGTGCCTAGGGTCTGGGTTCCAGCTAGGTGGGTCTAGCTTGGTCCACAGTCGGTCTGTATACCAACCTACATCCGTGGTCATTACACCACACCACAGCACACTTGTGAACAAATGCAGAATAGGTCAGATTACCCACAATTACACATAATAATATGCATAGAATATATAGTTGCAGCTGTATATTATTTACATCACCCACTAAGCCTGTGATGCCCAATAGACTTCTTTTATTTTTTTGAGAAAAGGAAACTAAGGTTTTAATAATGGGAACAAAAAGTTGTTTTCACCAGTATAGATTCACATTACAGTACACCAATATTGACAGCATTCTCTTGTCTATTTTTGGTACAGAAGATGGTATCTTTCTACATAACCTTGTAAGGCTTCAGTAACTAAAACGTAAAATAAACAACCCCCCCCCAAACAAAACAAAGACCCAACCTATTAGTTTACATTTTATTTTAAAAATTCTGAAAGACACTGCAAGTTCTAAACTTTTAGTAATGCTACCATATACAACCATCTGGTCAAGGACCCAGTAAAAGCGCCCCCTTAAGGAAGCTTTGCAACAGTAGTGTTGTGCAATATGGATGTTTCTGACTACAAGAAAAAAATCATACATGGCACATTCTCATTCATATTTTGTAATGTAAAAAAGTTACAAACATACCTAATCAAATAAATAGTTCTTTACTATGGAAAACATTTCAAGTTTACTCCTTCTGTTTTGAGTTTTGTAGCAGTGTACCCATACTGGGTATTACCTTGTAAATAATCTGTGAGTGAAAGTTGCCATTATTCTATGTAGTGGTTTTAGGATACTTAACAAAATACATTCGAATTCTTTTTTTATTATTATTTGTTTGAATAGACTTCTTTTAAGGAAGACCATACTTCTTGATATTTCGTGGAAGTGTTTTCTTATGTAAGCAAGTAAATATAATGAAGTAAAAGAAAGGGTTCATGGAATCTATCTGTATTCAAGTCCCATTTCACTCATCTACTTAGCTTTGCGACCTAGGAGCTGAAACAAGGACAAGTTGGGGTTACTTTCAGAATGCCTGTGTTCAAATTTGGACTCCACCTGTATGGCCTTTAACAGACAAACATATAAACATGTGGCATACACACACTGTGCAATATTACTTGAGAGTCATGAAAAATGAAATCCTGCCATTTGCAACAAAAATGATGTAACTGAAGAGTATTTTTTTTGCTTGTTTTTTTTTTTTTTTGTTTTGTTTTGTTTTGTTTTGCTTTGTTTATGTTTTTATTTTTTGGTGGAATCCAGGATTGAACTCAGGCCCTTGAGCTTGCCAGGGAAGCGCTTATTCCACTGAGCCATCTCCCTGGCCCCTTGAAGAGTATTGTTTTAAATGAATCATGCCAAACATTGGAAGACAAACAAGAACTGTATATTTACCCTCATGTGTGGGAGCTAAAAACATTTGAACTGAATGTCAAACAGTGATTGGAGCCCAGTTTATGGCTGCCAATATCTTGCCTCTATTATTAATTTATCATTTCTTAGAGAGATGGGAAGTTTTTATCAGGATTTTTGTTATGCTTAATTCAAATATTGTTTCCATGTTATTTGGAAACATGGACATCACATGTGTCATTATAGATAGTCCTTGTCATCTATAACTGGACAAATCCTTGATCATTTCTAAAATGAGAAGAATTGGCATGCCTATGGACTTCTAAGACTTTGCTCACATCCACCAATCATTTCAAAGTAGTTTATTTCAATATTTTTGTTTCACCAAGCCTGTATTGAGCAGATAAACATAGAGATAAACAACTTATGAAAGAACTTCTAATTTCATTTTACTTCTTTTTAATGACATTCAGGTTTCCTTTCCCCATACCTGCCATCTCATAACATAAAGTATAACATGCCTATCTCTTCAGTAAGAGAAATTTAAGGGATAGTGAGAAATATTCCTAGAACTTATAATGTTGTAATGTCATATGAACAGAATTAGTTTCATATGCAGTAATAATATTTGTGCTTCAAAGTGGTGACACTGAAGAGGTAACAGTATACAATAGTAAACAATGAATCAACTAACAAGCAGTCAAAATTGAGCTAGCAATAGTATCATCCAGTATATCAAGTTTTAAAACTTGTCCACTCCTTTCTAGTTGCATTTCGTAAGTATAGTTTTCATCTCTGCAAGATGAGGCTCATACTGTCACATTACAGGGTAGCTGTGAGGGCTCAACTGTGTAGTGGGAAAACATGACTCTCAACCTGGCTGGATTGACAAAAGTAGTAAAACATTCCAGGTGTGTCTGTGGGCATTGCCAGATAGAACTGGATCACAGGGTTCTAACCACACCGCACCAATGGGATGTTCTACTGATGAGATTACAATTCGATGGCATTATTAAAAGGTGATGGACAGTGAAGTGCTATGGCCTAGTTGAAGGGATAGAGTTGTATGAGTGTGATCTTAGGGTTTATATCTTTTCTCTTTCTTTCTGACACTTTTCCTCTCACTCAGCTCCTGGGCTACTTAAGCGAGCAGTTGTTCTCTAGTGTTCAGCCATGACATTTTGCCTTACCTCAGACACATAGAAATGGAGTCAGTCAACATGAACTGAAACCAGAAGGCAAGTAAACCTTATTTCCTTTGAATTGTTTACATCAAGCGTTTTGTTATAGTCAGAGAAAGATGACTGATGCAGATTGGTGAAGGTGTGTAGAGAGACTACTGCATGGCCTGGAGCTCAACCTGGTTGAAATGGTTTCTCGAGTATGCCTGGCCTATGGGTCATATCACCTAGCCTAGAGACCAACTCTCTGTCAAGTCACCTGTAGTTGAGGCTGACTCTCACTTTTACAAGTATTGATTCAGTATCTGACATTAAACTTATTTCAATAAATATGTAGTAATGTTTTTTTGTTGTTGTTGTTAACGGGTGCATAGCTACATGATAATAGAAATTGGACTAAATAGAGCAAAAAAGTATTTCTTCGTCATGAAAAAGTTTGGAATTTATGGGAAAAGAAAAATGTAATTAATGAGCTATCATGATAAATAAAATTAGTGTGGCTACAAGAGAGAGAAAATTGAGTGTAACTTACAGGTAGGGCTGTTTCACAAAAGGTAGCCAAGAAATGGCATTTGAACTGAAATAGAGTGATGAGCAATTGTTTCCACCATCTATTTTTGTTTTGTTTTGCTTTTAGGTTGAGAAAGTAGCAAGTGCTTTCTAGTCTAAAGCCCTAGCATTAGAAAAGGTGAAATAAGTAAGAAAAGGAGGGATAAATTAGGCAAGAATGAATGAGACTGGCGGAGAACAATGACATGGAAACTGCACAGGAAGAGGCCATTGAGGATAAATGACATTGAAACAACTGAATTCAAACCAAACAATTGCACGATGGGTAATGCTGCTGGGTCTGGCAGCACACATCACTGTTATCTGTGGGTTCTTTGGGTTTTATCTAAATCTGTTTTGCTCATTGCAGCCTCTTCCTCCAAATAAATCCCTTTTCTGACTAGTTGACTTGACTGTGAAAATGTTTCACAGATGAACAACCTCCGAACTTTTCAGAATAGAGTTGGTGATAGTTTCCTGTTTCATTTTCTTCTTTTTCAGATGTTTTTCTTGTTGCAGCTCAGATCTCATGAAGTATTTTTGTCCCAATATTGTATTATACATTTATTTTTATTTAGCTACCTACTTGCTCCATAGTTTCTCACTTACCAGCTTTCGCAGGAGGACTATAAATCTGACTCAATTTCTTCCCAGATGTACTAGTTTACATTCTCCCAGTTTAATCTCATTTTGATTTGAGTCCATATTTGTAACCTTTTCAAGTTCCAGATAAGTAGTTTCTAAGTCATTATCCATGTTTACAACATTGCCTAATATAGCATCATTTCAAGATATATTAATATGCTGCTACTTCTGCAGATATTAATTGAAGAGTGGAGGGGAAAGTAGGAAGTAGGAACAGCAACTTGTCCCATGACATCCATAATGCCCTCTGCCTCCTTTGCAATTCATCAAGTTGTTTAGTTCACTGTTTTGTAGATTACTTTTCTTATTTATGACTTGTGTGCACCAAGCTTATTTAAACTGTTTTCCAAGAAAAACCAGCTTGTATTCATTTAAAAATAAGGTTGCAATTTTTTTACTTAGAAAATCTATTAGAAAAGCAATCCTTCACAATCGCTCTTGCATGGATGTTTGTATGTTCTTCATTGGTCCCTGTGGGAATCTCAGATGACACGCAGCAGAATGTCTCAAGACTATTTTTCTGGCCATGTTCTTACAAACCTGCTTGAATTGGACAGATATAATATGGCCCTCTTTCCATCCTTATTGTATTTAACTTTACAGGCTTTGGATGTCATGCATACATTTTCCTAACTTATATTAAATTCTTTTAAAAAGCTATTTGTTGATACTTCATTATTCACTAAGACTTACCAAATATCAATATGAAAAAGTAACAACATAAAACAAAACAGAAACTATAGCTAGGTGAAAAATGAAAAGATATCAACAATTTTAAAAACATGAGACTATTTTTATTTATCAATATCAGATATTTTCATTAATGATAATTATTACTAGAAATAATCCATAAATGTTTATATATTCATACATTGGCTTCAACAATAGAAATTAGAACAATCATTTCATAAGCTTCTTGGTAATCAGCAAAATGTCTATGATGAATAGCAGTAATTCCACTTCTGAGACTCTATCTCAAGAAGGTAAAATGAGAAAAGTGTTCAAAGGATATTATAATTATATACTATGTTTATATTAACAAAAATGCTAAAAGTACCTAAACATCCAACAATCAGGGAGTGATTAAAAGTTGTAAGATATTTCTGAAGGAAATATAAAATTGATGTCAAGGAAAAGTACAAATATGGAAAAATATCAATTTAAATTATGTTTTTAGGACATAACATGCAGGTTAATGGTGCCAAAAAATATAAAAGAAATACGCTTGTAAATAATATAAAATGGGAGTCAAGGAGTTATCTCAGCAGCAAAAATGCCTGCCTGGTAAGTTGAAGGTTCTAAATTCAATCCCTGGTTTAAAAAAAAGAAAAGATAGAGCATAAATTAATAATAAAACGGCTACATTTTTAGATTTGAGGGTAATTTTTGTAGTTTTGTTTTTTGCTATTTTCTAGGATTCCTTTTCCTTTTTTCTTTCTTTTTCTAGGTTTCTTTAATCATATATTTGCAATAAGAAATTTTAAGCTACTGAATACTTATTGGGCATTTACTGTGTGTTGTGAACTACACTAGACCTTGGAAATACAGAGATAAAGAAGACAGACACAACCACTACCTTCTCCGAGCTCAGGATCATCAGGATATGGATGCTTGTAACCTTGCTTGGTTCATCTCAGTTCTCTACTCCCAACCTAATCTATTAGGAAATATGGTGAGTTTTCATTTCAAAACAGTATCTAGAACCCAACTATTTCCCACTATCTTAACTGTGATGTACTAGTCCAGGTCAATGAGTCCAGCTACCAAGTAGCAAACCCAGCAGTGCAGTAGAATGAGGTGCAGAGGTCCGCATCCTCACCCTCTGAACCTGCGGCTCTGTCATCTTGCATGACAAAAGCGACTTTGCAGAAGTCATGAAGTGAAGGATCTTGGTTGAGATGGGGACAGTGTTTTATTGATTTTC
>PVKA01004561.1:61178-98186 GCA_004027165.1 Ctenomys sociabilis
AGAAGGGCAAAAGATACCAGGTACACATTGATTGTTGGTCCAAACTCATGTGGTGTGTAGCTGAGGCTCTGGACAGCATCTTCAGCACCACAAAAAAAAAAAAAAAAGGAGATGAAGAAAAATTCATAGGATACACACAAAATGATAGAAGTAAGTCCTCACTTACAAAAGTAACTGCAAACATGTGGCTTAAATGTTACCATTAAAAGATACGGGACTTGGGCCGGTGAGATAGCTCAGCTGACTAAACAGCTGCTTAGCACGTGTAGGGACCGACATTAGATACCCAGTATTGCCTGCCACTGCGGCCCCACCCCTGATCTCATGACTGAGTGCAGGTGTCGTGGTACACATCCCTAATCCCAGTGCTGAGGAGGCTGAAGACAGGAGCATTACATTTGAGCTTCATAGCAAGACCCTGTGGCAAATAAAGAAATAAACAAACAAAATAAAATAAAAGATTGGACTGGCTAAAGAGATTAGAAGACCAAGCCATGTCATTCCTATAATAGCCTTCATCAATAAAGGCACAGATAGTGAAAAAATTGCAAAAGTTGTCTCAAATAAATGGAAAACCAAAGTCTGACATAATAGCTGTATTTATATCAAATAATATTTAAGTAAAATCTACAAAAATAGATAAAGGAAAATATTATATCATTATATCACTCAGGGAGAAGGCCCAACAATTTAAATACATACATAAAACACACAATCACAGCAATTATAAAGCACATATTACTAGATCTAAAGACAAAGGTAAGATTATAAAGTAATAATAGTTGGGGACTTCAAAACCTTGCTTCCATCAAAAGAAAGAAGGTCCATTCATTTAAACAACTGCAATGAGACTACCCTAAAGACCAACTACCTGAAATATTTTTGTTACTCACTTTGTGGTGTTAGGACAGGTCTGCAGTACACAATGTTTACTTTCCTTGCATGGAGTTGGTGCATGTCCACAGCCTGTGCTACTTCCCTTTGCATCCCCTTTCCCTCTTTTTTTTCTCTCTCATATCTCTTGTTCTCATCATTTGAGGAAGTTCCATGCCCCTACTTGCTGTTGTCTATTTTTATTTTGCTCTTTATTTATAATTTGAGTTTAACATAAAAGAGAAAAGCCATAATATTTAAACTTGCAGATTTGATTTATTTTACTTGATATTAGGACCCGCAGGCTCACTCCTTTTCCTTCAAAAGACTCAGATTTATCTTTCTTTAAAGCAAAACAGTACTCTGTTTCATGTAAATACTACGTTTTCTTCATCCATTCATCTGTTGATAGGCATGTATGCTGCTTCCAAATTTACCTACTATAAATTGTGCTGCTGTAAGCATATATTCACCCAGCAATGTAATATGATATATGTAATTGGCCAACAGTACTGTCTCCCTACACTCTGTTCAGTGTCTTGTATTCTCAGAAATAAATGGTTAGTTCACTTAGAAGAAATAACACAGCTCTCCATAGAGACTATACTGTTTTATATTTATCCAACAGTTTAGAAGTGCTCATTTCTCTCCATATTTACCAGCATTTGCAGATTTTTCACAGTCAATGATTATTCTGACTAGTTATTCTAAGGTGAGGTAAACACTAAAAGATACCTAGAAGAATAACTGGGCCAAATGGAATATGTAGCTTTAATTTTTGAAGACCATATGAAACTACTATGTATTACTACACAACAGAAAATTTGAAAAATTACAAGAAAAGGACAAATTCTTGGGTACAGATAAATTATCACAAGTAATCAATAAAAAAAAGAAAATGTAAACATACTAAGAGGAGTCATATGTTTGATATAGTAATAAGATCTTTTCTAATAAATAAAGGTGTGGAACCTGATGATTTTAAAGCTGAATTCTAGAATTCTACAAAATTTAAAAAATACAAATGCTAAGTTTATGAACTAATCAAAGAGGAAAAATTTCTCCCAAATTCATTCAATGAGGCATCTTCCCTGAAGAATTAAAAGCACAATCCCACAACAGTATAAGCATTTCTATGTTTATTTTTTAAATATTTTTAAAACCTGAAAGTGGCCTGACATTATTGAGTTTGACAGTTATGTAAACATTTACAACAACGAAAATGTCATGAATTTTTTGTTATAATAGCTACCTTTCCTTCCTGGGATATTCACTGTGGGATAACACCAACTATGAGCACTATAAATATTAATTAATTCGTCTTACCATAAGCTTGCTAATATCTTTTTTTAATTATTTTTCTTGAAAAAGAAATAGTAATGAGATAGTTTCAAAACAGATTAGTAGGACAGTTATAATAATTAATACACTGCACATTGTCTTCATAGCAGTTATTCATATACAAGATGCAGACATGATATCTTGTCTAAACACTATTAGTACAAATTTTTCTTCCCATTGAACTAAGAGAAAGTAGCTGTATATCTATCCTAACTCTTTTGTATATACAGATATATTTTTTTTTACTATGAAATGGTCCTTCATTTATGTCCCCTTCTTTTCTTTAGTTTTGTCAGAGATGAGTATTCCATTTCCATTCAAGGTCAGTGAGGACTCAGGACATGAGAGAACATGTACTGTAACTCCATGGTGTCCCAAATGTTCTGGCTCAAGGAGATTATGGCGCCACTGAGGAAAGTGATCAGTGATGTAGGGTGTGCCTCAGGAAAGAAAACATTCTCTCAGGCTTTCACAGAGAAAAAATTGGACAAGCAATGGCAGTGACTCATCCACATGACTGACACTGAAAAAAAAAGATCTACAAACTTCGGTACAGGGTTTCAGGTAAATCCTGAGGGGATTGACTGACCTTGGCAGACACTAAAGTTACATTTTTTGTTATATAGGTCTTGTTTTGTCTTGGTCTTAACCATTCCACAGAAAAGTATAAGCACAAGGTACAAAAGGAAAGCCATATTAATATGCTGAGCTTTAAAAGGCTCACATCAACTTCTGACATTACCAGTTCTGTGGATAACGCACTGCTATTTTGGTTTACTGGACTATACTGGATTATTTAGCACTTCCTTGTTTATAGTGGCATATTTTGTAAGAGCTAAATCTGGAAAGAGCCTAAATGCCGATCAAACAAGCAATTGATGAGGATGTGTGTGGAACACTGCTCAGCCATAAGGAAGTATAAATAAGGCATTTCCAGGGCAGCAGATGCACCTGGAGGTCATACGCTCAAGAGAAATTTATCAGATACACATGTGTAAATATGTAAATACAGACCAAAATGTATAATGATTATTGTGACACAAGAAGAAAATGTTCAAATGGGAAGGGGAACTTAGGGAGGGAGGAGGGAGAAAAGAAGAAAGGGAATGAAAAATGAGAAAAGAAGGAAAAATGTAAAGAAAGTAATTGCAAATAAGGAGGGGAAGAGGGGTTGAAAGAAGGTTAGAGAAATGGGGGAAAACATCAAGGTACACCACGTACAGGTGCAAATTCCCTGTGCTGAATGTGATTTTTGCTTATACATATGTACCAATAATTTCTACTTACACATAAAATGGACTAATTAACTTAATTATTTATAACTAAAAAGACATACTGTGGCTAGCAGATATATGAAAAACATGCTCAACATCTCCAGAAATCAGGCAAATATAAGGTCAAAACTACAGTGTAATAACTCTTTGCAACAGTCCAAATAGTTATTAAAAAACAAAATGCAAATCACATGGAGCCTGACTAACAAGGAACTACAAGATAGATGTTGATTCAATCAGAGGCCAACAGTACTGTCTCCCTACACTCTGTTCAGTGTCTTGTAGCTTCAGTAATGAAGGGATATCTCACTTAGAAGAAATAACACAGCTCTCCACCGTGGCTCTACTGTTGTATATTTCCTCCAACAGTTTGGAAGTGCTCATTGCCCTCCGTATTTCACCAGCATTTGTAGATTTTGCATGCTTGATGATTATTCTGACTAGTTATTCTGACTAAGGTGAGGTAAACACTAAACATAGTTTTGATTTGCATTTCCTTCATAGGTAAAGATGTTGAACTTCTTTCCATAAATGTGTTACCACTCGTACTTCTTTTGAGAAGCATTTGCTTATTTCATTTACCCATTTATTAACTGAGCTATTTGACTTTAGGGGTTGAGTTCTTATGTACCCTAAATATTAATCCTCTGTTGCAAGAGTAACTGGCAATGATTTTTCTCCCTTTTCATAGGCCATCTCATTGTTCTATTGTTCTTTTCCTTATTGTGCATAAACATTTTATTTTGATGCACTGTAATCTTGTATATTAATTGTTGCTATTATTTCCTATGTAATTTCAGTACTATATAGAAGGACATTGTTGTTTCCTATGGTTTGAAGTGCTTCCCTCTGATTTTTCTAGAAGTTTCAAATTTTCAGATGTTCTACTTAGGATCCAATTTGAATTGAGTTGAGCTTTGTAAAGTGAAAAGACAAGATTCTGCTTTTAGTCATAGAAAGACAGATAAACAGTTCATATGGATGTGGACAGCCGATTTCCCCAGCACCATTTGTTAAAGAGGCTATCTTTTCTTCACTCTGCTTTCTACTCATTTCCTCAGAATCATGTGGATTTAGCTACATGGATTTGTTTCTATGTCTTCTGTTTTGTTCCATTGACTTATGTGTCAATTTTCATTCCAGCTCCATGCTATTTTTGTAAACATTGTTTTATAATATAATTTGCTATAAAACTCAGGGTCCTTATAATGCCACTAGGCTTGCTTATTTCATTTAGGATGCTTTGGTCATTCTGGGGTTTTTGCATTTCTATATAGATTTTAGGAATCTTTTTTCTAATTCTGTGAAGAATTATGTTGAGGGGATTTCAATGAATCTCTCAATCATTTTTGCTATATAATCTTTTTTAAAATGTTAATTCTGCCAGTTCATGAACATGGAAAGTCTTCTTTCAGAATATGCTTCAATGTTTTTTCTTTAGGGTTCTATAGTTTTCACTGCAGAGGCCTTTCAATCTAATTGGTTAGGATGGTTTCTAATTAATATATTTTTATGTTATTGTGGATAAAATTATTGCCATGATTTCTTTCTCAGCTACTTCGTTATTCATGCACAGAAAAGTTATTGTGTTTTTAATGTTGATTTTGTCTCCTAAAATTATACTGCCATAGGGGCCAGCCAGATAACTCAGCAGAATAAAGCACCTGCTTAGGCAATTGCAGGGACCCTAGCATGCCTTGCCTGCCCCACTGCCAGGGCAGGCTGAGATGGCAATTGAGACTGGGTGTGTTGGCATGTGCCTATAATAATAGTGCTTGGGTGGCTGAAAATAAGAGGATCCCTATGGGTCTGATCTATGCAGTGAAACCCTATTCACCCTGTACGAAATACATTAAAATAAATAAATAAATAAGATTATACTGCTTTGATAATTATTCTTATAAATATATAAAGATATTTGCTCATACTTCATAAATACATTTACCTGTTCTATGTCAAATTTTAAATTTCTCACAATCCCAAGGTTAGTGATACTGCAGAAGACAGTGCTTTCACATTACTGGTTAGAGGGGCCAGGGTCTTAATATCCTCCTCAGACGCACACTGTAGATGGCCTAGTTTCCTCCAATCAGGTTCCATGTCCTGAAGGTCACACCACCTCCCAATAGTGCCACAGGCTGCCACTCAAGCCATGGGCCTCTTTCAGGGATATTTTAGTTCTGAGCCATTACATAGGAAATTTTAATTTCTGTTGATTTATCTGTAATCACTGAAGTATGTGTATAGATGTGTATATTAAAATGTCATGACATTTACAGTTAAGATTTATGTGTTTATTATGTGAAAATTATATTTTTTTCTTTTTACTTTATTGTATATGTGATGTCTCACTACACACTTCAGACTCCTCACAGTGATCCTCCTGTTTCAGTCTCCCCAGTGCTAAGATTATAGGCTTGTGCCACCAAGCCCATTTTCAGGCAGGCTCAGTGCACCTGGGGTCCAGGCAGATGCATGTGGTACCAGGTATTAAACCCAGGTCCTTGAACTTGCCAGGCAGGCACTTAGACCACTGAGCTACCTACCCAGCCCAATTTTTGAAAATTTATAATACTAGACATATTTTCTAGTCCTAGAAAATCAGGAGGAGGCCTGAGGGATATACGCATATACCATAATACATGCATATGCATATGCATATGCATATGTGTGTATATGTAGTTATTTTTTAATTTCCTAGGTAGTCCAGGTGATTCTGATGCACATTTTTGTTTTCAAAGCAGTAGAAAACTGAGATAGGTCAAACATTGTTCAAGGAGACAGCTACTACTGGTACAAGTTCTGGATCTGCAAATAACAAGCAATGTAGCCTTGGGCAGCACAGCTCACAAGGGTCTAGACTTAAGGAGATCTCAGATGTCTTGCAACACAAATGCTGTTAATTCTGTCACATAAATTCATACCAATCAACCAACACACTAATAAGCCCAGCATTAAAACCAATGGGCTGGCTGGCAAGAGAGCTTGACCGTCCCTGTACCACATGCCCCACCAGCCCTGCTCTTAGGGTGGGCTGAGCAGGAAAGAAAAAAAAAAAAAAACTAAAATTGAAGGGGAGAATATTGTCAAAAACATGATATAATTTCTGTTACAGCTTTCCCAAAATTATATTATTCTATGTGTTTTTCATGTACTATCTTAAGAAATTCAATTTTCTATATTATTCTTAGGTGCTGATTCAATGGCAAATTCTTAAAATGGCAACACATTAAGCTATTATCTGTCATCATTACTACATTATGGGTACAACAACAGATCATTTACAATTTGATCGTTTCTAAAATTCTACCCTTTAGCAACGTGAGATAGAGTCGAGGTAGTTTGGAACATAGAGAAAACAGCGTAGAGTGAGAGAAAGGAATTTTCACTCACAATTTATGGTATCTATTAATGGTGTGTCTTTTAATAGGTTCCTTTTCCACTTAGATGACTCCTCAGTAAAACGTGGAAGAGATATTTTAAGGATCAAGAGTGCTACACCTTACCCAAAACCCTGTGCTAAAGATTGAAGCCAGGGACTCACACAGACTAGGAAAGTGCCCTTCCAATAAGCTATGGCACAAACACGGTTGCAAATTTCTACAAATCTTTTAGGTCCTGATACGAGGAAAGCCGAAAGGGCATCTGAAGTTTTCCATCACTGGCTTTCCGTAATTTTGAGGGAGAGAGCCACAAAAAGTAGAGACAATGGTGGGCAAGTTGCTAAAGAATACTGAAAATCCCTTTGTCTTACAAGCCAGTTTTAGTGTTAGAGCAGGAGCAGGAGCAATCCCCATTGCACTGTCTGTGTGTACGCGTTCCTCAGTGTTCACCACCAACACAGCACCCTCTGTCTCCTGAGGAGAGGAATACACTCCGTTCCTTCAGAGCGCATGAGCGAAGCGTTGGTAAGCCACTGTAAAAATGCAGAGGCAGGATGAGCTGACACCCCTGCAGGATCCAGGGCCTTGATGGACAGCATGGCCAGTTTCCTTCCCTGCACACTGTGCTCACCCTGCAGGAGGAGCTGGGACAGAGAGTAGCAGGGCAAAGCCAGGCATTTCACACCATCTACACACTAGATCCAAGCTGCTAAGAAATCAGCAATAACACAAATGAAGAGAGTCAAGCAGAGGCCTAGAAACAGAAGAAGAAATAGGAGAGGGAGGACAAAGTGGATGGGACATGCAGAGGCCTTTCTGTGTGAGAATGGAGAATGGTCCAGTGAAACCCATTCCACTCCCTGGGGAGTCTGAGCTGTGTTGTGAGACCCTGTACCAATTAATTAATTAATTAAAAGATTTCTCAGCCATTGTCTTGGCTTATTGATTTGGACCAAGTCTACGTTCAACCTTGACTAACTCTCAACCAGCTCCTTATAATAAGTACGATCTCTCTAGTCTTTTCGGGAAAACAGAAAAATGGCTACTTACTAAGCAAATGTGAAGTTGGTCTGATTCAGAGTGGAATGGAGTGGGCCACCATGCCTGGTCTCAGTGGCCAGCTAGGCGTGGGGACAGCAGAGCAGTGAACCTGGGTCCTTGAGCTTGTCAGGCAGGTGAGTAGACTGCTGAGCTAGCTCCCTGGCCCGAGATTTCAGATTTTGTAAAATGAAAACCTTTCAGAAAAACCCACTTTCTTTCATATTGTGCCTTTCAGTCTCAGGAGGTCACTACTTTGTCTTTCCTGGCCTCTTCCAATAGTAAATGCTGCCAACCCAAAAGTCGTTCAGCCAGGAAATACAGCTGTGTGGAGAGTCACCTCAAAACTCAAAGCAAACTACAAGTTCAAGTCTCCCAGGAAAGAGCCATATAGCTAACACAGGTTACAGGTTGCTGCTGATCTCAGCCAAATAAGAGGTTCACCAGGTGCTGAAGGGGGAGAATGGGAAAGAAACCTCTGTAGTCAGAATCTGGCCCCATCTTCATTTGATGTCTCTTTTTCTCCCTCCCTCCCTCCCTTCTTCCCCCTCCCTCCCTCATCTTTCCTCTCCCATATTATTTTCTTTGTGAGCTGTGGATCTCCTCCCACACCCCTTAAAGAAATGTTTAGCTTCTGTTTGTAATGAGCCCCAGGAAGCTCACCGGGCTTTGCCAGAACATTGCCTGTAATTTAGGGTGAGTTATGTTTCAATTACCTCTATATTATAGCGTAGTAGTAAGGGAAGGCATTTTGTCATGTCAGGGATAGAGGCAAGAGAAAATATGGACTCCCCCATTACAGGCGGTGATGGAGCAGTTTTAATAATATTGGGGGGAATGGGATATAAATGCTTCGTGCTGCACCAATATTGCACATTAGCAGCGGCAGCAGGTGCTGAGGAGAAGAGAGGGGAGGCCAGAGCCAGGGGCACAGGTATGTTGAGTCCTGGAGTTTGCCTCCAAAAGGCAGAAAGTCCTATTGAAACCTTGGACTTGTTTGATTTTGTTTGTGTGTGTGTGTAAATAAAAATTTTACCACAGACATAAAGCATTAACTTTTTAATAAAGAACTCTAATTCCCAGTGAGCTCCCCTTTCCTGTGAGGAAGATAACTCTTACAAGTGCTTTCTTTCTCCCTCTCTACTCTTTCATTTTCTCCAATGCTTTATTTTCTTGACACAAATAGTAGTCATTGCTCAGAGAAGGTGCATTATTAGGCTGCTTTGTAATTCAAGCCACCTCTTATTCAGGTTACCCATTAGATACTAAAAGAGGAAAATATGTATTGGCTGAATGGCTTTGTTATGAACGTTGTCAGTTGTAAATTGGAGGGCTGCTGTCCCCACACAAACCTTTCTACACTCTTCCTCCGTTTCTACACTCTTCCTCCGTTCATCACTTAACTCATGCTAATTTCCACCTCTTGCTCTTTTTTCAAATGGGGAGGGGCGTATTTGGGTACTTTTCTTTGGCATGATGGGTTCTTTCAAAAAGAGGAAGTGGCAAAATGGAGCAGCCACTGCTGAAACAGACATGTGCTTTGAGGTGTGCTGGTTTGCAGGTGCAGGGCTCTGCGGGAGGCCCTAAGAAAAATGAGGGTGAGGCAGCTCAGTGCATCCACCTGCCGTTTATCTCTGTTCAGTTAAAACAAATGCAGTCAGTCAGAAATGCCTCTTATTTAACCAAGGAGAAGCAGGCTTAGTAACTAAAATAAATAATGCACTACATGGTTGGCAGAACTTTATTCTAAGCAAAGTAACAGAATAAGCTACAGATAAAAAGGAACTACATGAAACATTGCCAGGCACCTAAGAAATATATTGGTAATTACAAAGTTTGAAATTCCCCAACTTTGGCTGGGGAAGGTACACATGAAAGATAGATAATTATGTATATATGTTTCATGGTTTCTTTTTCTGTTCATAGATGAATTTTAATTCCAGAAAATTCAAAACTTTTACATATAGTAAACACCTCCGTTATTATTTTAGATATTTCAATCTACATATAGTTTTATCTAATGCTTTGTAATCTTTTATGCACTCATTCATTTATTCAATGGTAATGAGAATCAACTATGCAATGAGAACCCCAATTCAATACAAAATGAAGACACTTGGTGACAAACATAGACTTGGTCACAATGGTATTGCCCTGGAGTTTTCATTCTACTGGGAGAACCAATAAACAAAAACTTACACTTTGTGATACATGCTGTGAACCAAAGTGTTGTGTGTAAATCTAATAGTAGAGGGACAGCATTAGGGAGACTTTAGGAAAGCCTGGCTTCATTGGGTCACCCTGCTTTCCTTCAGCATGTGCTGTGAGTATGCATGTCACTAACAGTCTTAAGAAACATGCTTGGTTGGGGCCAAGGAGATGACTCAGTGGAATAAGCACTTCCCTGGCAAGCATAAGGGCCTGAGTTCAATCCCTGGTTTCGAGGAGACTGCCTAATTATCCACTGATAATTATTGAGACTTTTATTTATTTCTTAAAATTTCTTCTCCTTAAAATACAACATTGTTTGCTATTATGAATGTTAGATATTTTTCTCTTTGTATTTGTCACGTAACTGAATTTCTGGCATCTGTGTATAAACAGAAGCAATAGTTTTATTCACTTTTTTGTCTGTTTATCCAAATCTATTGATTTTTTTCATTTCTTTTTCATGGCTTTTACCTGAAAGAATAGTTTTTATCTGAAATCTGTTAAATATTTACTTATTTCGTTCTTTTTGTAGTTATTATTTTATTTCTGTATTTTGTTTTCTCACAGTATCTGAAATGTTTCTTGATGGAAGATAACATGTAAATTAATTTCCCTCACAAAGTTAAAATAACAGCTTCTCAACCCTCACATAGATTCCTTACTACATTGTTTTATGGTACACTAATTTTTCAAATCATTAAATTTCAAGATGTTTTCAGAATAAAGCTAAATATTTTAAATGCTAACTTTAATTCATATTTGAATAGCTTTTTCACCTAGCTTTGTGTGTGTGTGTGTGTGTGTGTGTGTGTGTGTGTGTGTGTGTGTGTGTGTGTGTGTGTGTTGGTTTCTTGATACAGAGCCTCACAAAGGAGCCCAGGCTGACCTTGAACTTACTGTGTAGCCCACGATGGCCTTAATATGCAGGGTTCTGGTCTCAGCTCCCAAGCACTTGTGTTCAGGCTCATCTTGTCTTAGTGAAAAATACTTTTACAAAAAGCAACTTTACCTTTTTAGACTAAAATAGGGCCATTCTAAGGAAGAACTGTTTCTTGCCCCTAGGTATACTGCTGGACCTTTATAATGTTCTTTCTGGGTTGTTATGGAATGAGTGTTGGCTGTGATCAGAAGCCTATTTAATATTTCATCAGACAATCATTTTCCTGTTGGTCACTTGATTAATGAAGTTCTTAATATTAGTTCATTATATTCTACCGGCAAATGCTACACTGTACTTTTTGTTTATATTTAGAGTGTATTTGGATTCAATTTATTCATAGGTTGTATAAGATTTGCCTTTGCCTTTGAGGTTTTATTTAGATAAAGACAAAATACAAATAACGGTATGATTTATGTATGTTTTTATTTTAGCTCTGTTGCAATTTGTCAAGTTTGCTATTTGAGTCTGACAATGCCAAAAAAAAAAAAAAACAATGTTATCATTAATCAGTAACTTTACTTTTTTTTTTTTTTTTTTTTTGGTGGAACTGGGGATTAAACTCAGGCCCTTGCGCTGGCCAGGGAAGCACTTATTCCACTGCGCCATCTCCCTGGACCAGTAACTTTACATTTTTAAAAAATTTAATTCTCTAAATCTTTGAAAAAACCAGTATAATTACAAACACTGGGACTCAGAATTTTTAAATATGTACATTATAAAATCTGAGATTTTTAACTGAAATATTTAATGGTCCAGGATTTTTTTTGCATAATTTTATAGCAATTTTAAACAATTTCTCAAGATTTAGTACTCTCAAATTTAGGGTGTTAGACATACTGATATTTCCAAAGGTTTAAAAATCTCTTTTAAAATTGTCTTCTCAAGTCAAAATTTCTTATTTTATTTTCTTGTTTTAACTAGTTTTTCCATGAGTTTTTCAATTTTTTATTTCTTTTGAAACCGCTACATTTACTTAAGGAGTTACAAGAATTTTGGGGAATGATGGTTAAGGGCCTTCTTTTTTATGTATTTTTTTTTTTTTGTGCAGGGTCTATAGCGCCTCACTACACAGATCAGACTCGCAGTGATCCTCCCGCTTTCAGCCTCCCAAAAGCTGAGATTAGAGGCTCACACTGCCATACCCAGTCTCAATAACTGTCTCTGGGAGACCCAAGGGCGAGGAAGGCAAGGGATGCCAGGGAATCAGACCCCGGCCCCTGAACCTCATAAGCAGATTCGTTATCTGAGAGCTATCTTTGAGCTGTCTGGCTGGCCTGAGGAACTTTTTTGATGGAGGAATAGGTATGGATAGGAAGACAAAGGGTTAAGAATGGCAAACTGAAACCTAAAGGGATGGAGATAGCACTGAGCAGGAGGAGATGTCAACATACTTGGTTCTCCGCACGAATGAATGTGCTGCTGGCCCCGGCAAGTATTGTTGGATCTGTGGCCAGGAACTAGAGTTTACAGTGGTAGACATTGGTGCGCCACTCTAAAATTGTGAGCAAAATGTGGGAAAACTAAAACTAAATTATTCTAGGAAATATTTATGAAAAGGTTTAGAGACTGAGGCTGAAAGAGCTTCAAGGAAGCCAATAATATTCAATTAATAGGGAAGAGTAGAAGGCAACAAGGGCCCTCTCCATCCAGAGCCCAGGCCCAGTGTGTGTGTGTGTGTGTGTGTGTGTGTGTGTGTGTGTGTGTGTGTGTGTGTGTGTGTGTATGTGACCATCCACACACTCACAGGCATAATGTAGAAGCCTACAGCAGAAATCCCTACAGAGAGGCGAGGGGCCAGATCCTCCCATCCTCCCAAATAATTCAGGACCTGAGTCAGCTTGCCACAGTGGCACAGAGGGTTCACTTCCATGGAGTACAATAGGAAGAAGCTGAGCACAGCAGCCAGACCCAAGCCAGGCACATCTGAATGAGTTCAAACCTGGTAGGTCCAGACCCAGTAAGATGAGACAATTTTCTAGACCAGAGCTCAGAGAGTATCTACTTTCTTTTGCTCTTAATCTTGAGGGGGCACCAAGTAACAGGTGAACCAGTCTACCTGGAAGACCCCATGTACATCAATGGGAGGTGATCAGATAGAACTTAGGGAACTAATTTAAATACAAATTCCCAATTTGACATCTTCTTAGTTATACAAACATAATGTTTGCTCTTACGGTCTAAAATAAAAACCCATTAGTTATAAAAGTTTGGAAACTGCTAAATATCACCACCCATTATTAATGTTTGTATTGTAGCACTGTAAATACAAAATTATAATTGCCTTAACCACATAATCTGTCATGGGTAAAAATTTTGGAAGGTGCTAAGGTAATAACTACACTAAAACTCTACAACAAAGCCAGAGGACAATGCTATACAAAATAACAAAGAGAAGGAGCAAAAATCTTTCTCAAGCTGTGACCCCACCCAGAACAAATGCAGGACACACTATCATAGAAAAAATTGGAAATCACACACCTGAAATCTCTAAATTAATAGCATCTAAATTAAAGAAACAACTGCAGTAAGGTATAGAAGATATCAGATGAAAAATAATCTCTGAAGTAAAAAAACAAATGATACCTATAATGAAAGATTTACTAAGTGTTTCTAAAGAAGACATTGATAAAAAAAAATAGAGAATAGAAAAATGATAGAATCCTTGAATGAGCAATATTTCTAGGAAAGAAATAGAATGCACAAAGCAGATTCAAAGAAATATATAGGAAATTAAAACCTTAGTCACAGGCTGGCAAAACTGCTTGAGTGAAAGTGAAGATAGTTTCAGATATTTCAAACACCACTGCAGCTAGTGAAAAGGTAAGAAAAGATCTGTTAAAAATAACTAGGATGCATGAAAAAATAATTCAACATCTTCAAGATGATGGAAAGATAAACAACTTAAGACTAGTAGACATCAAGAGAAAGAAGAAGTCAATACAAACAATATGAAAAGAATATGGACAGTAGTAATAGCACAAAACTTCCCAAACATGAGGAAAACATCTGACATTCAGGTAACCAAAGCATATAGAATTCCAAAATACATCAACCCAGTTAACAACAGACCCACACATATAATAATCAAGTCCCAAAAATCCAGCACAAGAACAATACACTAAATGACACTAGCGAAAAGAAGAAGATCATATTTAAAGGAAAACCCATCAGAGTAATGGCAGATTTTGCTTCACAAATGATCAAGTAAAGAAAATCATGGAGCAAAATACTTCAAGCTCTCCAAGAAAACAAAGTTCAACCCAGAATGCTATACCCTGTAAAACTCTCTTTGAAGTTTGATGGAGAAGTGAAATAATTCTATGACAAAGAACAACTAAAGAATTTCATGATGACAAAGGCTACCCTATACAGACTACTAAAAGATATTCTAGAGAGGGAACAAAATGACCACAACTCCACAAATCAGAATGAAAAGAACCCACCAAACAGGGCAAACAATTACATCAGCAAGTAAGTAACATGTCAATCATAAGTCAATACATCTCAATTATGACCATCAATGTAAATCGACTCAATTCACCAATTAAAAGAAATAGGCAGAGTGGATTAGGAAGCAAAATCCAACAATATGCTTTATACAAGAAATACACTTAACTCAAACAAATTCTTAGGTTGAAAGTCAAAAGATGGAAGCCAATACTATATGCTCTAGGACCTCAGAAAATATTACATGTAGCAGTCCTGTATGCAGACAGTGTCAACTTCAAATCAAGCATAATAAAACAAAATAAAGAAGGCCACTGTGTACTGGTTAGGGGGGAAATTCAAGAGAAAGAGATAACAGTCATAAATGTTTATACATCAAACACAGGAGCACCTAATTATACAAGGCAAACCTTAATGCACATGAAAAATCTGATATCCAATGCCACAATCCTAACAGGAGAACTTAACACCCAATTATTCCAAAAAAATAGGTTAGTAGATAGACAAAAGATTAGCAAAGAAGTAGCAAAACTGAACCAGAACTTGAAACAAATGGATTTAATGGGCATATACAGAGTTCTCTACCCAGCCACATTTGAATACACATATTTTTTCAGCTGCACATGAGATAATTTCTAAAATACCACATACTATCTATAGGTCATATTTAAGTAGTACAGGACAATAGAAGTTATCCCATGCATATTACCTGATTAAAGTGCAATTAAACTGGAAATATGTGACAAAAGGAACCACAAAACTCCATAAATACGTGAAAATTAAACAACACCCTACTCAGCAATCAATGGATTACAGATTAAATTAAACAAGATCTTAAATAATATCTACAATTTAATGAAAATTCAAGCATCATTCATTAGAATTTATGGGATGAAATGAAAGCAGCTCTTCAAGAGAAATTTGTAGCCATAAAATCACACATTAGGAAAACAGAAGGGGAACAGAAAATACCCTAATGCTGCACGTCAAACATCTGCAAAAAAAAGAGCAAACTAAACCTAAAGCCCAAAGACAGGAGGAAACTATAAAGATTGGAGGAGAAATTAATGCCATTGAGACAAAGAAAACAATACAAAAAATTACAGAATCAAAAAGCTAGTTCTTTAAAAGATTAAATAAAATTGATAAGTTCCTATCTAACGTCATCAAAAAGAGGAAAGAATATTTTGAGAATCTTTACTCTGACAGAATCAAAGACACAAAAGAACAGAACAAATTATCAAATGAACAAATTATCAAAACTGAATCAAGAAGATATGACAACTCTCAGTAACAAAATAACAGCCAGTGTAATTCACAAAGTATAAAAAAAAAAACCTACCAACAAAGAAAAGTCCAGGTCCTCATGGATTCACAGCTGAATACTACAAGAAAATAACAAGAGATGTAATCTGAGTACTCCTGAAACTGTTCAATGAAACTGAAGGAAACAATTCTCCTAAAATCATTCCTTGAGACAACTATTATACTGACCCTAAAGTCAGAGAGAGATGCAATAAAAAGGAGAACTATAGGCCAATCTCCCTAATGAATACGATGAAAAATCCTCAATAAAATTCCAGCAAGTAGAATACAGTAAATTATTAAGAGGATTATACACCGTGACCAGGTAGGATTCATCCCAGGGATGCAAGGATGGTTCAATATATGCAAACCTACAAATGTAATACAGTATGTCAATAAAGCCATATCCAAAAACTATGTGATCATCTCAATTGATGCAGAAAAGGCTTTTTGACAAAGTCCAACACACATTCATGTTCAAAGTCCTACAGAAAATTGTAATACATACCCTCTACCTCAATTAGGCAAAAGCCATCATTGACAATCCAACTGCTAACATAATTCTAAATGGGGAAAAATTGAAAGCTTTTACACTAAGATCAGGTATAAGATAAGGATTCAGCTATTACCACTCTTATTCAGTGTAGTTCTGGAATCATTAGCCAGAGCCATTAGACAAGAGAGAGAAATAAAAAGAATAACAATAGGTAAAGAAGAAGTTAAACTATCACTATTGGCAGATGAGATGATGATCTACTTGGAAGATCCAAAAAACTCCACCAAGAAGATACTAGAATTAATACACAAATTCAGTAGCATAGCAGCATACAAACTCAATACCAAAACAGCATTACTCTACACAGACAACAAATACACTAAGAGAGAAATTAAAGAATCAGTACCTTTTACAATAGCACAGCATAAAATGAAATTCATAGGAATTAATCTGACTAAAAAAGTAAAAGATCTATTCAGTGAAAAGTATAATACTCTGAAAAAAGAGATTATGGAGGAGTTCAAAAATGAAAGATATTCCCTCCTCTTGGATAGGAAGAACCAATATTGTGAAAATGGTAATGCTCCCAAAATTGTTATACTTATTTAATGCAATCCCTACGAAAATACCACCAACATATGGCACAGACCTAGGGAAATCATTCCTAAAATTTACTTGAAACCAAAAACCTAGAATAGCAAAGGCAATCCTGGGAAACAAAGGCAAGGAAAGAGACACTACAATTTCTGACTTGAAATTATAGTGCAAAGGAACTATGATAAAGTCAGCATGGTATTGGCAAAATATAAACTGGAGGATCAATGTAATAGATTAGAAGATGCAGATGCAACTGCAAACACACTCAGCTATCATGGCTTTGACACAGGTGCCAAACATCCTTACTGGAAGAAAGCTAGCCCCTTTTAACAAGTGGTGCTGGAAAAAATGGCTCTCTACATCCTGTAAACTAAAACTTGACACAGGTCTATCACCATGCACTAAACTAAAGACAAATTGAATTAAAAATCTAACTATTAAAGCAGAAAGACTAAATCTCCTGGAAGAGAAAGTACATTGAAATCTTGAAGACAGGGATAGGGAAACAGTTCATGAATAGCAATCAAAGTTTATGGGAAATGCTTGAAAGAATTAACAACTGGGACCTCTTCTTATTGAGAAGCTTTTACACATGAAAAGAAGTTACCAACAGACTGAAAAGACAACCCACAAATTTTGAAAAAAATCTTAACTAATGAGCACTCAGATGAAGGTCTTCTATTTAGAATTTACAAAGAACTAAAAAACATTAGGACCCCAAAGTTTAAAAACCTAGTCCAAAAATGGGCATCTGAGATGAACACACAATCTTAGAGGAAGAAATACAAGAAGCAAATGAATACATGAAAATATGCTCCACATCACTAGCCATCTGTGAAATGCAAATTAAAACAACACTGAGATGCCAACTCACCTCAGAAAGAATGGCTGTTACAACGAAATCAACCAACAACAAATGTTGGAGAGGCTGTGTGGAAAAGGAACCCTTCTCCACTGCTGGTGGGAGCATAGACTGGTGCAACCATTGTGGAAATCAGTGTGGTGACTCCTTAAAAAACCAGGACTGGGAATTCCATTCAATACAGCTATTCCCCGTCCTGGAATTTTCTCAAAAGAACTGAAAACGTCCTATCATATGATATACGTGCACCTATGTTTACAGTAGCACAGTTTGTGATAGTCAAATCTGGGAAACAATCAAAATGTCTATCACCTGAGGAATGGATGAAAACGATTTGTTATTTTTATATCATGGAGTATTACTCAGCTATAAAGAAAAATAAACTTGAAGCTTTCATATATAAGTAGATACAAATTGAAGATATACTCACAAGTGAAATAAATCAGACACACGTGTATAAATATCATATTATCATATTGTCTCCCTAGTGTAAAACTCGAAAGAAATAAAAATCGAAAGGTATAACACAGTTAAATGGAAAGCAAGAACTTATGGAGTAAACAGTGAAGAGACAGAAAGGAGAAATGTTATGAAATATGGCAGGGGCAAAACCATACATTTATACAAAAAAGATGGTTAAGGCAATGGTCCTAAGAATCTCCATCAAATTTTTGAAAATAGCAGTTAATTGGTAGAATTCTCACCCTGACTAACTCATCTGCTGATATCTGTGAACTAAGCAACTACATTGAGGGAAGCAATGTGTAATACTAAAATCATGCTTGAAATACCTATTATTTTGGTCTTCTATGTGCATGCTGCTTCTAATATCATACCAACTATTGCTATACTCTCCTTAAAGTAAATGTCTGTAAAAAAAGAAATAAAAGAAAACCAAAGACAAGAAAAAAAATGTCATAAGATTGTCTTGCTACAATGTTGTACATTGTTTGATGTCTATATTTTTGTGTAGAAGTCTGTATTTTTTTTCATTGTAGGGATTTAAAGTTTAGAATATCTGTGGTTGTTGGAAAATACCAGTTCCATGTTATGTCTAAGGCATCTGATATTCAGACAGATAGTGATGTCAAGTTCAACTGCCTCTGATACAGGATAGTAATATCATTAAGCTTTTCTTCTGGATGTTTAACAACTAATGTCTGCAGGCCAAATACTAGAGAAAAATAAGGGCTACAAGGATAAAATATATTGGCCCTAGCCCTCCAAGGTCAAAGAGGACTCAGGGCATTAAAGAATCTTTGCTGTGATATCCTGTAAGAGTGGTGTCCCAGATTTTCTGATCAAGGAGATTATGGGGTCACAGAGGAAAGTGACTGGTGTTGTACATGTAGTATACCTAAGGACAGTCACCTACAGAGAGAGAAAATTTTCTCAGGCTTTCACAGAGTGAAAATTGGTCAATCAATGGCTGTGACTTATCCAGATAACTGACAGTGACAAAAGATCTACAAGCTGTTGTATATGGCTTCAGGGTAAATCCTGAGGGGATTTGACTGACCTTGTCAGATACAAAAGTTACATTTTTGGTTATATAGGTCTTGTTTTATCTTGGTCTTAATCATCCAGCTGAAGGCAAAACCATGAGATATAAAATGTAATGCCATATGTAAAACACTCAAGTCAAAAACTTCTGACAATTTCCAGTTCCACTAATAACCCACTATTATTATGGACTATTGGACTAGATTAGATTTTTTTGCTGAATTTGAGTTCCTACAATATTTGACCTGGCATCAAGTACAAAAAGGTCCTTTAAAGAATTCTCCAAATATAGCTTCTCTAACAGCAATGGAACAACCATCTCTGACAAAACAAAGTAAAACAAAACAGGGGGAAATAAAGAAAGGACCATTTTGTAGTGAAAAAACTATATATGTATATACAAAATAGGATAGATAGAGAACTACTTTCTCTTAATTCAATGAGAAGAAAGGCTTGTACTGATATTTCTTAGACAAGATATCATGCCTGCATTTTGTCCTCTGAATAACTACTATGAAGACAACAATATGCACTGTATTAACTATTGTAACTGTCCTACTATTCTGTTTTGAAGTTGTTTCATTGCTGCTTTTTTCTCATTAAAATGAATAAAAAAGTTTAAAAAGAAAGTAACAAAGAACTTCACCATGGAGCTTCTTATGGCTCCCAGTGCCTTCACAGCTGCTCAGGTTGACTCAGAACACAGGAGACTGCAGCCTTTTAGCACCTGGAACATCTTGAAGATGGGATATTCTCCTGCAGAAACAAGCCTTGGAGGTGAAATCGGGAGAAACAACCTGCAGACAATTAGATAAGGCTCACAATTCAGAGTAACTCTCCTCATGCTTTTGTCATCTTCAGTAAGCACTCCACTCAGCAGAATACAGTGCTTTCTTTGTTTCTTTGTTTCTTTCTTTCTTTCTGCTGGAACTGGGGATTGAACTCAGAGCCTTGTGCTTGCCAGAGAAGTTCTTATTCTAGTGAGCCATCTTTCCAGCTCCTGTTTGTTTCTTGATAAGACTAGGAGTTTAGGTCAGTTCAGGACTTCATTTGGATGGAGTCCCTTGACTTCCCCACAAAGATATTCTTTGTTGTTTGCATCATCATTGTCTCTCAATCAGGATTTGCTGGCCTGAACCCAACAAGTGGAGCCCAAACAGCCAGAACCACAGAAGCAGTTGAACCTGAAACTGGAAGGAGCACTGAGTAAGTGAATTCCTGAACAAGGGGTTTCCATGCCTGCAGAACATTTTTATTGCCAGAATAACAATGGGGTAGACATTAATTACAAAGCAAAAAGGTGTCATCAAGGTTTTGTTCCACCTGTTGAAGGACCCTGATGCTTTAGGCACCAAAGAACAGCTTGTTAAGCCCTTAGAGCCTGTGACAGCTCAATCCAAGGTTTTCTGACTATATGGTACCTTAACCTTGGAAATATGGGATAAAGTTGTGATAAACTCTGAGGAGAGCTCAGGGACAAGGGAAAAAAGTTCTAATAAGTACCCCAGTGCCATGAGAGCTAATACAGTCACCCTTGTCCTCATGAATGAGAAAGGAGAAACAAAAGAAGCCAACAAGCCTGTTGTGGAGCCTTCTCCTCCTGTGCCTACAAGCCAGAAGACTTTTGAATGGTGGCCTACACCTCTGCCTTTTCTCCCGTTGGGTAGTGGCAAAGACAAAACAGTGGTGATGGGAGGGGTGGCCTGGTCCCCCAGGCACTGGCATGCTCTTTGGAGGAAGCCCTCTTACAGGGACCCCTGTGAGTGTGAGCACCAGGAGGGAGAAAAAGAACTGGATGAGTCTGGCTCCCTCAGCTCTAGGACAGCTATAAAAAGGTAGAGCCTGAGACTCAATGCTGCTACTCCCTTAGAACTTCTAAGGTTGTACCATCAATTATAGACTCAAACTCATAACTTTGAATTTTTTCCTGATAGAGCTAAAACACTTCCCCTTGGAGTTACTTAGGATATAGTCTACCTGATTATACAATTAACCTGCAAAAGTGATCCATTTAGAGAGATCAACTTACTTCTTTCAACACTTTCCCTAAAATGCTGGGTAATAGTAATTGACTCTATCTAAGTTTAGGAATCCCTACTCATAGATTAATACACCTATCTGACATTCTTTTGGACCATCCAAATCAACTCCCTTCCACCTCTGCCTTGTACCTTAAGCTGCAAAGCTTAAAAGCGGTTATAGCTAGTGGAACAAACTATTCTACAGTATCAACTGGTTGCATAGATCTAATATCTGCTCTTTGTTTCTTTTTTCCACTCCCTGCTTTCCTGCCAAACTTACTGGACAATTTATCCTTGCTTTAAAATTTTTAGAATGGCTCTTTTTGAGGCTTAGAGGCCATAAAAAAAAATCACACTTTATGCTAAGCTCATAATTTCTCCTACATGATTAAAAAAAGAGTTAATGAATTTTTAGTTTATGTTCCTCACATTATTGGGACCCCCAATTCCTCCTAGGAAATTTGAAACTTTGCTTTAATAGTCTGTGTCACTACCATGTGTACTAGCAGATTTGACAAGGTAAATTCTTGGATCTTGAACCACTGATAAGCTCTTGCACTTTTTAATTACTATTCATTTCACCTTTTCTAAAGTTTTTAACCCTAAACTCATTCTATAGGCGTGTATCGTGCTTACTGACAGATCTGGTCTACAAAAAGTGTTGAACAATGTCACACTACTGAGGAAAGGTTTATCCATCATCCAAAAGTCAAAATTAGGTGTTACAACCATTTTCACAAGACCCTTGAGTTTTAGACTCTTGATATGCTGTCTACTCTGTCTAATTTATTGAAACTGCTCACATTACCCTCTACTGCACCAGATCTATTCCTGTTCTTTAATACAATTACAAAAATTAGGAGGGGCAGCTCTCATCCTCTCCACATCTCTCACCTCCACTCCTACTCTGGACTTCCTGAACCTATTTCTGAAGGAAATGAAGCAGCTGAAGCCCTGATAATGTTCTCTACTTTTCATGAGACCCATCTTTCTCATGAACTTTTGTGTCAAAATTGACTAGCTTTTTGTAGAGAAGTCACTTTCAGTAAGACCCAACATTCAATCATGTTCCTCATGGGAAGAGGTACCCCTATGGCCTAGAGCTGAATCAGATTTGACCAATGGATGTTACTCATATCCCTTGATTTGGTCAGTTGTCCTATGTGCCTGTTTCTATTGATGCTTATTCAGGAAAGCTTCCGGCCTCCACCAACACCTGGCTTTCTTGAAACTGCTTTCCATACTATAACATTTCCTTGGTTTTCCTCATACAGAGATTCCTAAACATTAAAATAGACAATGGTCCATCTTATCCTGATTCTCATTTTAAGCCCTTATGTACAACTAAATATTTCATACATAACTGACATTCCCCATAACCTTCAATGCCAAGAGCTAATTTTAAAAAAGACATCAGACATTTAAAAAACACATTGAAGAATTATTAGAACATGAAATCAACTCCACAAATGCAGTTACATAAGGCTTTAATAATACCTAATGCTATCAGTGTTAATGACCACGTTTACACCCCAAGAGAGACAATGACCACTAGGTCCAATGAAATACATCACCCTTTGGTTTTATGGAAGGACACAAGGCTCTGGGAAAGCCCTGCTCCTCCTTTAATGTGGGGTTGAGGGTTTGCTTATGTTATTGCAGGAGTGACCCCTGTGGCTGCCAGCACAGCTGATGAAACCTTATCATGGCCTTTGTAAGAGGAAATATAATCTCACAGAGGTAGGACATTAACCTGGAGGGGAAGAAAGATCAGCATCAGAAAGATAACTCAACAAACTGATGAAGTTTCCCAGTGCATATAATGGAATAATCCTGAGACCCTTCTTTTGGCCACACTTTCCATAATCAGCCATGTAGTAACGTTGAGAAATTTCCCTTCTTGACGAGCTGCCCATTATTGGGCTTTTGCACAGAACTTTACCTTTATAAGAACCTATAATTTTCTTTCATTCTCCTTTTCCTGTATTCAATAATGAAAGTTCCTACATTGGAGGCATATAGCACCCTCTAATATCTTCTTATTCTTTATACTATGATAGCACTAATGCAACTGTTGCAGCAAAATCCATTGATATAGTCTCTCATAAGAGTCCAAGAATGGAAACAATGAAAGCTTTTATTTCAGGTAGGATGACAATCTTATGCACAATCAGGAAATGTTGACCATCAGAGAATTTTATACTGGGATTTTATACTTTTCAAGAAACCATGGTAATCATGTTACCTCATTTTGAAACTTTACAAAAATATCACAGGTTCACCAGTGCTTCCCAGAGGTTTGCTTGTGTGGTTAAATTTTACCTTACATATGATTTGTTTTAACTGTTTGCTCCTTAGGCTAGCAATATATGAGTTTCATGGCTAACTAAGAGGGAAGCTAGTGAGGAGTGAATTCTTATCTTTGGGAAGTTATATGCATAAAAATAATACTACTAATGAATGTAGCCTCATTTTACTCCTTTGCCACGTCATCAAAGATTTGCCCCCTAAATATCATAAAATAAATTGGGAACTTTGTGGAGATCTGATGGGCCATAAAATTCCATTGATCAGTTTAACCACTGATTGAGGACCAAAAGGATATCTTCATAATAGATATAATTGTGTTCTTTCTATAAATACTTCTAATTTTTATGACCTCATTGTCAATAGTAATGATTCTATAATATGTGGAGGAGGTGGTTTATCTGCACCTTTTCTTATATTCTTTACTTGAGTGTGGCCTACCTCAAACTACAATTTGTAGGCTTGATCATCTCTTTTCTGTAAGCATGGTGGAGCCAACTCTCAAAGTCATCAAATGTTTCCACTCTGACCTTCCACTAAATGGTAACTTCTAATGTTAAAATATGTGCCAATCACCCTTATGTTTTCTTCAAGGATTCTCAAAAGCTTTCTCTGGAAGACATTTATATCAAATGAGCTGTCCTAGTTGTACGTATTATGCCTGTTTACCTCAGGTACATGCAAACTCCTATATATATTGTTCTCACGTAAAGGACTTACATACATGCCTGTTAATCTAACCATTCCTGGAAAGAGTCCTGCACTTTTAATATTTTATCTCAGACCTTACATGGGCTTCATTGCTTCAACTGATTTATTGGTAAGCTCACTGCCGCCATGAGACTGCCATAGCGGTTCTTGTCACGGCTGCTACAGAAATGGTCGCTTCGACCCAATCGGTACAAATTGTTAAACATGCTGATCATGTTATTTTTAATGTCACTTCTGCCCTTGATAGGCAACAGCCTATTGACTAATAAAAAACTGCTTACCCAATTACAACTTGTTCAAGCAGTTACTGAATTCCTTGGAGATTATTTCACTGCATTTAATATGAGAATTTCTCTCACCTGCATTTGGCACTATAAACATATTTGTGTTATATGTCATCCTGAAACGAGATCCAACAATGATCAAAAATAATCAAAAACACTTACAAGTGTCCACTAAGGGTAACATTCACTTTGATATACAGAGGCTCCATGACCAAATTCCTAAAATATTCTAGCTGTTCAAGAACAAGCCTCTCAGATGTAGTGGTATAAAACTTTAAAATCTAATCAAAGTGGTTAGATCCCTGCATGTGGACATGAGGTACCCTCTGGGGGAATGATAACCATCACTGTCCTGTTATAAATGGTTCTTTTTCTTATCTGGCTAGTCAGTAAAATCAGAATGAAGGCATTGATGCTCCAAAACCAACACCATCAAGTTTGACTCACTAATCAACTGTTTAAATCAACAGAAAGAAAGAGATGTAGAATTCCTTTCTGTTCCCAACAGGTTTCCATCTCAACTTGTGGGGCTGACTCAGAATGCAGAAGACAGCAGGAACCCTTGAGGGTAAAACAAGGAGGAATATCACGGGGACAATTAGGGAAGGCTCACAATTTGGTATCATTGTCTTCCTGACTTTACCTACAAAAAATGTTCATGTTCAGTGAAACACAATACCTTTGTTTGTTTCTCAAAAAAAAAAAAAAAAAAAAGTGGGAATTTAAGTTAGTGCAGGACTTCATTTTGGTGGTGTCCCCTAACCCTCCATAAAGATCATATCTGTCTCTCATGTCTTCATTCATTTCTCTGTCAGGGCTTGCTAGGCTGAACCTAGCATGTCATGGTTCTGGTAAAGACTCACTGCTTACCCATAGCAGAACAAAACATCTATTCCTACAAGTATAAAAGTAGTAGTTATGAAGATTTCTGGATAGAATATTTGAAAGTGTGTGTGTGTGTGTGTGTGTGTGTGTGTGTGTGTGTGTGTTTCCTACATCTGTGAAATATGTTCTTCTTTGGTCCCCAGATATAAGAAGTCAGTATTAAGCAACCTCTCACGTACAAGTTAAGAAGTACATTACAACAGAACAGTGAGCACACTGAACCAGTACAACCAGTACACTGAACATATGGGCAATGGAGAAGAAAGAAGTAGAAATTTTCCTAGTATAGTGGTACATGCCTATAATCGCAGCAGTCAAGAGGCTGAGGATCGCCATGAGTTTGTGGCCAACTTGTGATACATCCTGAGTCTAGGCCAGCCTGAACTACATAGCAAGACTCTGTCTAAAGAAAAACAAAAAGGAAAAAGAAATAAACATTAAAATGTACCTCAAGGCTTTATAGAACAATGAACTTGGGAAAGATGGAAAATTAATGAGTGAAAATGAAAGAGTTCTCTGACTTACTAGATTTTGAGAATGTACATGTGGGAAATGTGGATGGACCTGATTTGGGCTCAAGGAAGCTAACTGGAAGCTACAGGCCAACATAAGTAAATAAGTATGCATTTGTAATAAAACACATTGGTTACATTACTCTTAATTTATAATCATTTTTATAGTAATTTTGGAAATTTTTAGAAAGTTTGAAGTACCTCAGCATTCAGACTTCAAATGACTTAATTTCTTCCCTAAAATCTCACTTCAAAGAATCTCTTAATATCAAAATATGCTTGTGTGACATGGGGAAAAAAAACAAGACGAAACAAGGGCTAATACTTGCAGAAAAGAATCCTTTTCTTTCTCAGTATGCGTTTCTCTTTCTCTTCCAGCTGTCCCACCTGGAGCCCGGTGTTCCTCACAGTTCTTCCAGGGGAAATGCCCCGCAGCCCACTGTGGAACAAATTACCCAGCATGCCCCACACCCATACCCTCCCTCTCATGAAGGAATCAAGCCTGCTGATACTGACTCATGCCTTCCTTATCTGAGGCAAGCCACAGGAAAAATATTATGCATTTTCAGTAAGGCTTGAGCACAATAGTTCCCTGGAGAATTTGCATTTGATATAATTTATGGGCAGCCACTTTCAAAAGAGATCATGGATACTTGGGTTTAATCGGGGCGTTCTAGAATGCTGGCAATCTATAATGAGCAAGATAATGGTAATGTGTAAATAGAAATAGAAATTGTTCCACATTCTTTTTATTTTATACACTTTTTCACTAGCTTTGTAAACTGTATTTGTGTTTGTTTTTTACTTATTTCCAGTTCTTCTCTTTGTGTCTCTCCCTTATAATCTACATGAGATTCTACCCTGTTGTTTATCAAATATGTAGAAGAATGTTTTTTTTTTGCTATCTCAGTTTGCCTTAAGGGTGGGTCTGGTATGGTTTGTGGAGCTGGGGATCAAACCCTGGTGCCCTGTGCCTGACTGAGTTTGCCCATGCAGGCATTTTTTTTTTAATTTTTTTTTTGCAGGCACTTTTAAACAACTGAGCTAACCCACAAGCTCCCATTAACAAATATGTGTATGTGGAGAAAGACAAGTTGTTTTCTGGAAGAAAGTAAAATATATCTTTTGTCCTACCTAATCCTCCACATTCTTTTCAAAAAAAAAGGAAAACTGTGGTGGGATTTGAATAATGGGAAAGGCTTGGTACGATGCCGTTAACCTCACTTTAATTAAAACAGCTCTAATTATGTCCATAGCATTAATTAATTCCACAAATTAACAAATGTTTATGGAATGAATTCCATACAGCAGTCAGTAGAACAGACTATATTCCTGTGAGGAAATACATAAAAGCAGAACATTTCCTGATGAACTTTATACAAAAATAAAAGGGAAAAAGTGGTAGGAAATAATGAAATGGGAAGGTCAGTTTTAAACAGTGTGGTTGGGAAAGTTTCATTGCAAAGATCTCAAGTACGTAAGAGCATGATTCAATGGCTGTTTAGGGAGAGTGTCCAGGGAAGAGGAAGTAGCTTGTGTAAAGGTACCATGGCAAGAGAACATCCACAGTAGCCAAGGAATAACACAGGACCCAGTGTGATGGGGTCAGGAGCCGCTGAGACAGCACAACAGGAGGCGCTGTGTGGACAGGAGGGGAGCAGGTGATCTCATAGGGCCCTTGACCACTGAAGGGCCCTCGCTTTTACTCTGAGTCAGCAGCAAGTGTTGCCTATTCTGAGTGGAAAGTCACACAGGAATATTTTCAAGGTAGAATGAGGATTTTTTTAATTAACATTAAAGAGTATTTAGAATCTTTGGCAGATACTGCATGAAAAATTAAATTGAATAAGAAAGTATCTACTACTTTTTTTTTTTTTTTTTTTTTTTTTGGTGGAACCGGGGATTGAACTCAAGCCTCTGCACATGCCAGGAAGCACTTATTCTACTGAGTCATCTCCCCGGCCCAAAAGTATCTACCCTTGAAAGGAGTTTACAATCTCTTAAAAACATCAAGTCAAATATTTGAAAAGCAGTCAGATAAAATTCTACCAGCAAACCTATTTCAACCATTGTGAAGTAGACTAACAGGAATCTCAAAATGGTTTCAGAAAAGAAGGAATAGAATCCAAGGTTACAAAAAATTAAAAACTGAACAGAAAGTAGGAAAGAATTAGACAAATATAGCAATTTTAAAGATATAACCACAATCTCTTGATATCTCTTGCATCAAAATCTGACTATTTGCTTGTTTGCCTTTGTTTTGTTTTGTTTTTGACTCACTGTGTAATACAGGCTAGTCTCAAACTAAACACAATTCTCCTGCCTCAGCCTCCTGAGTGCTGGGCTTGTAGGCATGTGCCATCACATCCAGCAAAATCTGTAAGTCTCAATCTCTTAAATGTGACAGAATTTAGTGACTCACCCCTAATAAACAGAATGTGTTTGAACTGAAAGTCTACATGAATTCAAATCTGAAATTAGCTTATAAAGACTGCTTTTCCCCATTCCATTGCTTTCTCTGGCATGCTCTTGCTTTTGCTTTTGTTCTCTTCGGCTCTTTCTGTCTGATCCTTCACTCTGAAGAAAGCCATTGCTGATCCACCCCATAGAAAGTCCAATGTAGGACAAAACTGCAGGTTGCTACAGAAGCAGAGACATGCCAATCCCTGAGCTCCCTTTGCAGAATCCAGCTGTGCTAGACAGAGCAGCACCATGGGAGATAATAAGCTGCAACCACACCTGTTGCCAAATCTCTGGTATTCAGAAAATGAAGGTTTGATGCTGCAGGCTGCTAATATTCAAGATAATTTCTCATTTAGCACTAGATAACTGATTTAAGGTATATTCATGAAAAAATGAAGGCAGAGGGAAATAAAATAAAAATTTAAAGTAGAAAAGTTGATATATTTGCATATTTAAATAAGAGACAGTAGTTCAGTTCCTTATGGAACTCACTTGCAAAAGAAGAAGCACATTTGAAGCATGTGCGCTCTCTCAGGCCCTGTTCCAGCTCTGCAATAAGGCATTCTTCTTAGTTCTACATTAAGGCAGCCGCGCAGTTGAGATATGAAGTCCTCCTGAGTTCTCAGTCGTTGAACCCTACATCAGCATGGACTGAAGTAGCTTGAGAGTGTCTAACACAGACTAAAGTGGCCAATTCTGAAGACAGAAACGACATTTGATTATCGATTTCAGTGTGAGAGCTAAACCATGCTTTTCTCTTTTGTCAAATTTAAGGAATTCTATTCACTTTCCCACCCTTTAGAGACTAACAGTGAGAGCGTGGGGATTAGAGTGTAGAGGGGAGCAGCTGCCTCACATATACAAAGCCCGGAGTTCTGCATGCTACACCATGTACACACACACACACACACACACACACACACACACACACTGCTCACACATAGATTAGTTTTGGGCTATGACCATTTTAGAATTTTCTGCAAAATTATTTCCTCTACCTGAGTAAATATTTGTATCACCACCACTGAAACATTTTCAAAGTTTCTTATTCCTAGAAATTTTTCTTAAAATTATACAAATACCTTTTAAATAAGTTAGGTAATATTCAGATGAGAAAAATTTAAAAATCATTTGTTCATAATTAGCCAGGAATAATCATGTTTATTTTTAGAGGAGCATCATTTCAGACATAGATAGAAGAAGTGATGAAAGTAGAGTTGAAAAAAAAAAAAAAAGAAAGAAAGTAGAGTTGAGAGACAGAGAGCTGAATAAGGCTATACATAATTGCATGAGGGGCCGGGGAGATGGCTCAGTGGAATAAGTGCTTCCCTGGCAAGCTCAAGGGCCTGAGTTCAATCCCCAGTTCTGCCAAAAATAAATAAAATAAATAAATAAATAAATAAATAAATAAATAAATAAATAATTGCATGAAAATGATACAGGGAGAAAAACTGATTGTGGGTGGGTGACCTCCAAATGACACAGGGAAAAATGATCTCTGGACATGACCTGCACAAGTTCATGTTCTCTAAACCTGAAAAATGAATTTTAGGAATGAATGGAGGTTATGAGCCAAATATATTTATTGAAAGAAAGAAAGCTCCTGTCTGAGAGATGGACAGGAGGGGGCCCCGAGCGAGTAGTTTCCCACGAAGTTGTCTCTTCCAAGGACTTTTATAGAGTAAAACCATGTGGTGAAGCGGGTCTAAGATGGTGAAGACATGGGAACTCACTTAGGTGGGCATGAGGTGGGACAAAACTATGGTCAACCAATGGTACTACAAGTACCATTGCTCAGGTAAACGCGATTAAGTTCAGGAACAAACAGGGAAGCGAGTCCCGTAGCAAGCAGGCACGAATGTAGAATAGGACTTTATCAGGTAGTAGTAGTGGGATAGTGATTCTTGGTCTCCCTCAGGGTGATGATCAACCCCGGATGCCAGTCTTTAGGGAGGTCGGCATTTGTTTGATCTCTGGTCTTTAGGTCTGGCCCATGGTGGGAGCACCCATCCCAGAGTTGTACGATGCCTTGTCTCCTGTGTTATCTCCTTTGAGAGCCTGACCCTGTCTGACTGCCTATAATATTTTTAGATAACTCAGCTACCTACAACGAAAATAAGATCAACACCTTAACTTGTTACTTTCCAATTTGTGTCAAAAATAAGACAAAGACAGGAATAGAATTGAGGACAGGTGTGCACGCCTATAATCTATGCATTGGGGAAGATGAGGCAGGAGGGATGCTATGAGTTCAAGGACAGCCTGCACTTCATACCTAGACTGCTTCAAGAAAAAAAATTAGTTTGATTCCCAAACCCCTGCCCCCAAAAAGAAAATTACAGCATTTAGAGAAACATGCAATTTTTAAAAAGGAGATATTTTTCATGAAGGGAAAAATACACTTAATAAATTATGGAACGACTATTAAGAATTTGGACTCATTACTGTTCTTTTACTCAATGTGTCAAACTTAGGCAATATTGATTGATTGCATGTTCTGGAAAATGAAGAAATTAGCACTCCCACCCACCATTCCAACACCATCTCCAGATCTTTATTATGCAATTTTAATAACATCAAGTTCTATATCATTTACCTTCTGTTCTGAATTACATTACCAGTTTTCTCTTCATTCATTGTAATATGGATTCATGGATTTAATATTCGCACAAATTACTACAACTCTTCCATTTTAGGGATTTAAAAAAATGCATATTTTGTTAGCTGCATTTCACTAAGTACTGCTTAAGGAACAGTAGGATGGTCCCTGGATTGATGTTTAGAAGTATCTGCCTAGTGTCTTTATACCTAAGCAACAACTTGGAAAATTATCAGAATTATAGATCATTTTTCCCATTAGAACTTAAAAGATTTCTTCCTTCCTTTTCTTCTTACTTTTTTTTCCATTCTTTCAACCATATAGCATCAAAGTGCTACAATGTACTTCCTTCCTCCTCTCCTGCTTTCTTTTCTTTCTCTCCCTCACTGTTTTTACTTGGCATTTCATGTTGCTTTATAAAAGTCTGAGGCATACAGATAATGTTCCTTTTTTAAAATCCTTATGCCTCAGGACGTTTTTCTTTATCATCAAAGATCTATTAGAATTGACGGGCACTCTGTGAGAATAAATCAAAAGAATGAACAGATCTTTTCATGTAAGCTTGAATAGCATGAAAATAATTTCTATGGAAGCTATTCAAACTCATCATAGAAATAAAGGTGAAAAAAATGGATAAAAAGTTAAGTGGTGTTATGCCCCAACAAACACTGTTCTGTTCTGTGGTTCCAATAAACACTGTTTCCTACATAGTGTCAGTTTTTAAGGTTTTGCTACATTTCATCAAGTCACTCTAAAAACAGTGTATAGTTTAAAACATGTGTCTGATAATTTTGTCTCTGGGCTTGTAGATATTGTAAAGTTTAGTAAAAATAAAGTTCAGAATTTAGGAAAGGATTATACCAATGGATTAGGATTAACACAAGCATGGGTGCTGTCTATGGATGCAAGCATCCCTACCTGCCTGGGAATCTTACACTAAGCTATGGAAGCTGCTTGTATTCTTATTACCAGCCTTGAAGGACTTCACCTCCATAAAAATGCACATCAGCCACCCAGAAGCTCTACCAGACTGTGCCCGCCAGGACGCAGATCAGGCCCTCCCAAGAATTCCCAAGGAGCAGAGTGATCACAGCTCGTCCCCGGGCAGCCCACCTGCAGCCTGCTCCTCTGGTTTGCGCTCTGCTAGCCAGTCCCATGCGGTCCATCCAGTCTATCAGCAATGCAGCACCACTGTTCATGGCTGGCATCTTTGGCCACTGTCCGATCCCCTTGGTTTTTACCTATTAGTAATTGTCAAGCTTTCTTAAAGGATCCCTGCATATTTTCTACTACTATGTAATGAACTGACACAACCTAACAGTTTTAAAACAGCACCCATTGCCATTATGTTAAAAATGAAGTAGGCCAAACACAGAGAGACAAATGCCATGTGTCCTCACTCATTTGTGGAACCTGACAAGTGAATTACAGAAGAACAAAATGGAACAAGTGTCACTAGAGACCAGGAAGGGCAAAGGTGAGTAGTGGAGTATGCAGAGCAGTCCCAGGAGAGGCACCAAATACAGTAGAGAGGAAAAGTTCAGTCTGGACTTTCTATAGCACAGGCAGGTAATTACTGCTTAAAAAAATTATGATGTATTTCACAAGGACCTGAAGAGTAAAAAGAAATTTCATCTCATGGAAATGATGAGTGTTTGAAAAGACAGAAATGCTAATTTTCTCGTTTTGATTACTACACATTGCATATGTAGCCCATAGCATCAAAGTGCTACAATGTACTTCAAAAAGATGTGTAAATAACATGTGTCAATAAAAATAAAGACATATAATAGTACCCATTTATTATTTGTAGTTCTGCCATTAAGAAGTGCAGGTGTGCTCATGTGGACCTCCTGCTCAGGGTTTCATGAAGTTGAAACCAAATTATAAGCCAGACTTAGCTCTCTTTTGTAGCTTTCAGTTCTCTGTCAAGTTTACTTGGCTTTTGGGCTAAATTCAGTGACTTGTGGCTTGTGGTTCAGAAAGGTGGTTTCCACTTTTTGTGGGATGATGGTTGTTCCAAACTTCTGCAAGCCAATATCAGGTCTTGGCTTACAGTGCGGTCCCAGCACAGAACCTTACTCAGAGAATCCCTAGCAGGATGGCTCTGGAGAGAATCTCCAGACAGTACCTCAGGGTAACATCTCGCAAACAGACTGCCCTTTCACAGTTGGAGTCCTAACTGCACTCGGGAGGAGGTACTCACTCACACAACAGTGGGAGGGCATCTTGACTTATGCGTGAAAACTCAGCCTCATGCACACTCCACTGCATTCCTTGCATTGACTTCCTTTGGCTTTGTGGGATCTTCCAAACTGGTCCACCTTAGCTGGGCTTCTAATTCCAGCTAATTATGGCATTTGTATAAATGCAGTAATACCCCAGCAAGAAGAAGGATACATTTAAAGATTTCAGCTGTGCTATGTGTACGCACCAACTCCCCTCCATGAGGAACGTAATAATCATTTCCTGCAAACATACAAATAAGATGTAATACTGAATTTTTAAAAATCTAGGCATGGAATTATGGTATGACTTTTGGGAGACCGCCATGCTGCTCTCTGCTGAGAAACAAAGCCCTTGACACAACCTGGCCCAGTCCGCTCCTTCGCCCTGGTTCATTGAGATATGTAGAACTGGCTGTAGAAATAAACGTTCTTGGCAGTATAGGTATCAGCCTTGAATATACCAAGATGCCCTGTGCATTACTGATTGGAGGTCTCCACCCCTGGTTTCTTTTCCCTCTGCATCTGCCTTGACCCCACCCACCTCCCTGATTGAGACCAGTGAAAGCCTTGACCTTCTAGAGATAAGGCTTTTGTCTGAGAGAGAACACTGAGTCATCCCAGAGTTCTGCATCTGCAGAATATTTTCTCCTTGTCTTTCTTTTACATCCCTGTGCCATATTGTTGGGTGAGTTATACTGATATCCTCAGCAGGAGTTTCAGTAATGACAGTAATGACTTAGTAGTATACTTCTGGACATAGATTCAACAGAATTAAAAACTCATACTCTAACAATGTCTATCCAAATTCATAACAATGGCACTTGGAGTAGCCAAAATGTGAAAACAGATCAAATTTTTATCAATGGTTGGAGGAACAATTGTAGTACGCACATACAAATGGATTACCACACCATGTTTTAAAGCTAAGGTACTAGTATAAGATACAGCATGCATGAATGCCACCAAGATTCTAAGCAAAGGAAGTCAGTCACTTTTAAAGTCAAGATCTTTTAAAGTCAAGACCAAGTATAGTATGATTTCCATGTTATGAAATGTCTAGAATAAGGAAGTCCACAGAAACAATAAGCAGGGAGTGGGGAGGGCCTTGGGGAACAGTGGCTTAGGAGACACAAGGTTTGTTTTTGATGTAATAAAAATGGTTTGAAACTAGCCATAACTGGTAGCTTCAGCACAGTCTCACCGTACTAAATCTTGCTAGATTATTCACTTGAAGATGATTAATTTTATGTTGTTTGAAAATCAGTTCAATAAAAAGAAAACAAAAACAAATACCCACTGAGGAAAAGGGAAAGAGGCCAGCAAAGAAGTTCTTTGCAACTTTGATTATTTGCAAGGAGTGGAACAGCAAAGGCGCACAGCTGGTGAGTGTGGCGGCATTATTTCTAAAGAATGTGCACCTGGTGTCAGTTCCCTGGTTGTCGGGAAAGCGCCTTGGTCTTGTGTATGCAGCAATGAGGAAAAGCACTGCTTTTCTTCTGCTGTTTCAATTTCTAATTGAGATGAAAAAGGAACAAAGCCATGGAAGGAGCTGCCATGTATGTAAGATAAATGAGAGGCTGAAGTGTTGGCTAATGTCTTTTTTTTCTCCGTGATGAACAGGAAGAAAAATTCTGTCTGGCTTTTGGGCGGATATTGTTGCAACTGACATAAGCAGCAAACTTTTATGCGCCTTCCGCCTCACATAAACATGACTCAGGACATGCAAAGTCTAAGGAGAACCAAGATGAAGAGAATCATAAAAGATCTAATACGAGTCTAAAAAATACATTCCAAAAATACAGCAAAAATGAAAATAAAAACCAATTGAAATTGGAGAAAAGATAAATAGCTTGGCCTCGGTGTGGCATTTCTGCTGCTGTAGTTACATAACCTACTTTCTCCAATAGCTGTGCGCAAATGGGATGGCCAGTGCCTACTACTGATCTCATTGGTCCGATGCACTGCATGGTGGCACCTTTCATGGCTCTCACATGCTACTAGGGACTTTTCTAAGTTAGCTGAGGAATAAACATCTCAAGGTACCCACAAGGCAGTTGTGCCTGTACACTGGAAGTCCAGCTTCAGCAATGTCACCTGTGTCTCTTGCAGTAATGTGGTCTGTAAGTCACATTCCATGCAGCACAGCCCAGGCAGGCCTCCTCCATACCCGCACAGGGAGCCGTGAGGTGCAGAGCAAAGCATACGCCTGGTGGGGCGTCACAGCCCCCCCATCCCACCCTGGCCCACCCCAGCTGATCTACTGTGTCTTACACATTATGCATGTTAATACCTGGAAAAAAAATTTTTAATGTGGCATGTATGTTACAAAAATGTGTTAAAAATACATAAATGTACTAAAGGAGAATCTTTATTCTCATAAAGTGGATTATACTATTGAGGCAAGTATAAAAATCATGAGATTGAAATCAGTGAATTTTGACTTTGAACTGCTTATTCAATTAAATTGCTAAATTGAGAGGAAAAATGAAAGAAGGCAAGTGGATGTTTTAAATGTACAAAACAGTGAAAAGCTTTCAATAAAATTATACCTAGAAGACAAGATACAACTACCAATTTAGTGACATTTTGTGACTCTCTGAGAAATGCATTTGGCTACCAAACATGGGGGTCTGTTGTTCAATTTCAGCTCATCTGGTCTCCAATATATTTAAGAAATGGGTTATGCATAAAACTAAAGGGTCCCATCCAGGAAAGGCAGCATGAACACTTGATCCTGCCTCAGTTTCCCAGCTGATAGAGCTGACTCTACAATCCTTCTGTGATTGGCGGGTTAACAGTAAGCCTGGAGGCTGAGAGAATTTGACCCATGTATGTAGCCCTTGCAAACTCAGCCCCAGAACACTTCTAACATCTAAAGTTATTTTCTGATGAAGATGTTTATATTTCTCTGCATTGATTATAGTCATAGCAGTGCTTAAAGGCAGGTGCCATAGCCTCTGTGTCTGGTTCTGAATTAGCATGTGCCTGCTTCTGAATGAATGGCCATGAAACAGCAAAGGACAACGTGCTGATGTCAGTGATCTTGAACGCAAGGGCCATCAGAATGGAAAGTGCAAGCACAGAGGACTCCTGGTACAAACTCAAATGGGGACAAAATGCTGAATATGTATGAATACTCCACCTGACATCAGCAGGAATCCTACAAACTTTAGCAGAAAATAAATCTCTCTGAAAGAACAAACATGTGATGTTACAAGGATTAAAAACTTTATCCCTAAAAGTCCCAAAGCAGGCACAAAGCAGGTAATGGACCAAGTACTGAAAGAGCAAATTTTCTGTTGATTTAAAGATTTAGAGGAGTGCTGGATACATTTGCATAATGGCAAAAGTGTCAAAAATAAGAGAGGTTAAGGCATCCATTGGTTTGTTTACTGATCTGTAAAGCAGAGTGAAATGATGCCAACAGCTGACTTAAAGTCCAGTTATTTTAGAAAAGGACATTCCGTTCAATGTCCCACACTTTCAGGTTTATTTAGGAAACTACATAAGGTTATATAAATGATACCATCTTAAATATAGGAATGATCACTTGACTAAAAAAAATAGAGGGTTTAATTTTCATTACCACTTGATTTTTTAGCAGATAAACATGAAGCTGTTACACCTTTTTCTATGGCTGGTCACTGAATTGAAAAATGCATATATGTTAAAAGTCTATAATTTTATTTGAAAATTTCTTATTAAAAATTTCTGCTTAAAATGTTACA